>BLSH010150439.1:674183-705459 GCA_018402905.1 Glandirana rugosa | reverse complement strand
ATGATTTTCGTACGAGAAATATCAGATTCCAAAGACTGTGCATGAACAGAAACAGCAAAAAAAAAAAAAAAAGCCTTTGGGCCAGTTCACACCACATGCAGTCCAGTGCGTTTTTTTTTCTGCATAAAAAACGCATGGAAAGCAGGTTATTTGGTATCCAATGGCATCGTTCACACTAGTTCGGTCAATTCCAGGGCTTTCAAGTTCCATGGTGCATTTTTCCTGCACTGAACTGTACTGGAATGCAGTAAAATGCATTAAAACCGCACTGGAATTCACTGGAATGCATCAAAAACGCACTGGCCCCTAGTATAGTGAAAAGAAGAAAAAAAGTACCTGGAATGCATCCAAAAACGCCTCAAAAACGCGCATGCAGAAGCATATTTGGGACGGATCTGGGGTGCATTTTTATGGTGTGAACCAGTCCTTAGTCGTACAAGAATTTTTGTACATTACTTCTATTCTCGGTTCCGACTCGCTGTAAAACATCGAGGAAAAGCGCACAATCGTTTGCCTGATTTTCTCATAGTGTGTACTCGGCATAAGGGATGGGAAGCTGCAATTTGTTTTGGGGTCTATATGTGCTTTCATTTCTTGTAGTCCGTGTAACGGAGGTGTGTCCTTTGCCTATACATTATCTGCTAAAATCCCACCTTACACCAGCAGGGGGGGTGGGTTGGCGGGTCAGCTGTGTGTGTAATGTTCAATAAACAGAATTAAAAAAAAAGAAAAAAAAAGAAAAGGAACAATTTTTTTTTTTTTTTACACAATTCTTTGCAGTGCATTAACCTGCATTTAGTCAAACGTTAACATTGCATTAGGGCAGGCCATTCTAAATGAATGAGCTACCAATGCACTCCAACGTGCCTAAAATTGCACACCCTCCAATAGCACTTGACCCTTTTTTTCTAAGGCAAGGCACTAGCATGCATTGTGGTATGCTGGAAGCAGTGGCAGCTGGTGCTAAACCTTTTGAGATCTGCACTCAGCCCATCCATGGTCCCCCGGCCCCCTCTGCACCTTCCTCGGCTTCTACTCACGGCCAACCCAATCGGCCTCCTTTCCTGATTGGCCGGGAGGAGAAGCCAGAAGACGATGGTAAATATGGATTTGCTATTGTCACAAGTGGGTGGGTTTTGGGGCATCTCAGGCTCTAATCATGTGGCTCGGAAAAAAAAAAAAAAAAAAAACATAGAAACTTATGAGTCTGGCGCCCTGCATGCAAACTAGGGGGGCGCCCCTTATGGACCGGCCGCTCCTGGCTACAACTCTAAGCTGGCCATACGTTACACAATTTCCTTGTACAATTTTTCTTTAGATTTACCAAAACCATATAATAGGAGGTCAAACAGGCAGGCAGATCCTTGCACTACATAGTTGAAGGTAAATCTAAAGGAAATTGAAAAAGAAAATTGTACAATGTATGGCCAGCCTTAGCATGCTGGAACACCATCCACAATGAATGACACCGCAGCAAAGCGATACATTACATGCGTTACTGTAATTTGCAGTAAAATGAATCTGGCCCTCTTTGCAGTGCATTAACTCACTTTATGTCACATTCAAAATGATTGGGCTGTCAACGCACTCTAGTGCTTAAGATGGTAAATTACTGTGTTTTAGTAACAATGCCTTACCCTGCTTTGCGACTCACTACAAAACGGACGCGTTGCGATGTAGAAGCGTGAATCCAGCCTAAATATCACCCAAAGGCTACAAATTCAAATGAGCCAGTCTGCAACATTTCTGTTGCTAAATGTAAGATCCAGAAGGTCAGCCTTTATTGTACAGAGGAGCTGGGCCAGCACCGCTTCTCAATGAAAAGACAGATAAAGAACACATCGTACCGACTTTGTACCGTCCCACAGAAGACATTATATATAATTAATCGATACCTGACATTTTTACAAAAATATGCAGCGCAACAAGGGAGTCGGAGAGCCTCTGTGTTGGCGGCGTAGGCTATGTACTGATCAGGCGTTCAGCTGATTCTCCGCCTCCCGCGACGTCTCCCCAGCACAAGGTATGACATTAATCTGCAGTAATTACATAGTGATATCGACACAAGACAGGTAATGGCAAATTGTTTGTTTATCCGCGATTACATTTCACAGCAACGCAAAGCGTTATTCGCTGCCATAATCACAGGTAATTAAGGGATAACACCGGAGTGCTGCAGAACAACACAGCGCAGGGCCACAGAAAGTGCCAATCATGAAAGGATGGATCAGCGGGGAGAGGCAAACTCGGTACAGCCCAGCTGACTTCTAGGTGAAAAGCTCCAAAAGCATATCTGGTGTCACTGTTGCAGGGGATAAAGTTTGTGCACCCCCTTCATTAGACACTATGGCCACCTATATTTTACTTTGCTACTGGTTTCCTCTCTTTTTTTCCCTTTGTGCTGGTGATCTCCTGCACGCTCTTTGCAGACATTTCCTGTCCACATGCACTCTGACAATGGCTTTTTTTTTTCGGGGGGGGGTGACAAACAACCCCCCCATTGGTCGGCAGCACCCTAACCCCGGCACTTACCCCATCTAGGTGGTGGGAGGTTGCAGGCCTCTACGGGCGGGTTACGGGTTCCTACATGCAGTGGGCGGGTTGCGGGCAGCAGCTCCTGAGTCCTTTCGGCTTCAGCGGCGGGTGGGTTGCGGGCAGCGGCTCCTATGTCCTTTCCTCCTTGGCTTCCACTGTGCGGCTCCACCCTCCTCTGCGTCCAAAAGGATTACCTGTCCTTTCAGCCAATGGGAGGACGGGTCTGAATACCCACTTCTTGATTGGCTGGGAGAAGGATCAGTGTGGCAATAACGAATATTGATTCACTATTGTCACACAACTGGGTGGGATCTGCACCCCAAGCCCACCCTTTTTTGAAGCTTATTAGAGTCTCTGGCTCTAATCACATGCTTCAAAAAAAAAAAAACACAACCCCCCCCCCCCATTGGAATCCATGGCACTGGACGCATGGATGGGGGGGTGGCGCCCATGCGCCCCTGATGGACGGGCTGCTGCTGGCTGCATGGCATTCCTTAAGGTGACAATGGTAAAAGGGGTTTGTAGTACTGATGCAGCTAACTGGGATATTCTCCTGAAGGACATGAGGCCGGGTGACAACGCAGGAACACAATTAGGAGACAGGAACAGAGCGTTGTCACCGTAGAACAGGAATAAAGGACCTTCGTGGCAGATCACCAGGGATTGCTTTAATGAAAGCCTCATCTTTAAAAAGAATGAAAGTGACTTTTGAAAGGACATTGACATGTTAAAGAGTATATAAGATTTTAGTGATTGGATGGACACCTCGTTTATTATGGAGACTATAAAGTAAGATATTAAACGGGGGGTCATTATGGTGGAAATAAAGCATGGACAGGTCACATCCCTTCAGTATAAGAAAACATCACATGTGATCATAAAAAGGGTAATACATCCAATTCTAGAATTATGATGCTGGAGTTCAAGAAAAGCTGCACCAGCAGAAATAGGGGATGTATAATGAGACCCCATTCTATGGTCATTACAGGTGATAAAACCACATCGCCTCTCTCTTATACATTCAGCACAACTCTACAACCAACAACTGCCATGTCGTAAAATTCGGTATTTATATCGGTATTAAACCAAAACCAAAAATTTAATATATTGCAGATTACCAATCAGATGTGATGGCTGCATTCGTTTTCTTTTTTTTTGCCTTTCCCCTCTGTGTTCACCTGGTGATCTGGCCAGTAACACACCTCCTGTATTAGAGCGCCCCCCCCCCCCGCTCTGGAGAAAGGAGCACAGGAGGCACCTTTGGACAGCATATGTGTTGGAATAGGAATTTGGGGGGGCGCCAGGGGGTAAGAATTGTTCTAGAATGGGAAATTTGGGGGGTGTGCTAGGAGTGGTGATTTAGGGGATCTGTGTTGGGAGGGGGGGGGGGGTGAGGGAAGAGGATCTGTGCTATTATTATTATCATCATTATACAGGATTTATAGCGCCAATAGTTTGCCCAGCGCTTTACAAAATGAAGGCAGACAGTACAGTTACATCACAATTTGGTACAAGAGGAATCAGAGGGCCCTGCTCGTTAGAGCTTACAATCTAAGTGCTAGGGCGGGGGATCGGGGGGTTCTGTGCTAGAAGGGCTGATATGGTGGTGGCAGGGGAATTATGCTAGGGGAGTTTTTTCTAGGAGTGGGGTATGGGGGGGATTTGTGCTGGGAGGGGCGATTTGGAGTGGGGGAGGGGGATTTTTTTTTGGGGGGGTGGTTTTGTGCTGGGAGGAGGGGGGATTTATACGTCGGGGGCAATCATGCAGATTAGTGCTTTGTTTTTCAGTTTTCTGGGAAGATTTTTGCTGATACTTAATGCTCACGTATCTTGGGGGGGCAGTTTATGTTCACGCTGGGCTCTAGATGACCCTGTCCCTGCACTGGATGCAGATTTAGATGCACTAACTAATTGAAGCAAAACTCCAGCTCACACTTTATAAGCGGTTACAGCAGAAAATGTTTTTTTCCTTTTGGGATAAAGGTTTTACATAAATGAATAAAAGATGATCATTGTAAGCACCCCTGTCAGTGGTAGATGGCTTGTCTTAACCCTTGAAATGATACATCTGCAGAGCAGCCAACAGACTTGCTGGCTGGATCACCAGGTGAAAATGTAAGTAAGAAAGAAAACGAATACAGCCATCACATCTGCCATCTCATACCATAGGGGGTGTAGACAAACCATTAACCACTGCTTACAATAGTCAGCTGTTAATTGTGTAAAATGCTTACCCAAAAAAAGACGAAAAAACATTTCTGTAACAAACTGTAAAAAAAGTGTTATCTGGAGTTTGGCTTTAATTTGTTAGTCAAATCTATCTAAATCTGCTTGTGCATCTAATACGCATGTGTCAAATACAAGGTCCGCGGGACGAATCCGGCCCTCCAGGCCATTTCATTTAGCCCTCACACCTCTCCTACAGCTGCTGAGCCCCCCTCGTCTCTGCCTCCACCTTGTCTCAGCAGTTGGCAGCAGAGAGGACAGAACTCCTCCTACAGATTCTGTAGAGCTCTGAAGAGGTTTGTCTCTGCCCCCCCACCCCACCCCTCATCTCAGCAGTTGGCAGCAGAGAGGATGACAGAACTCCTCCTACAGATCTCCTCATCTCCACCTCCCCTGATCTAAGCATTCAGCTGATTCCAGCCCTCTGGTCCTCCTCCAGACCCTGCACTTTCTTCCCAAATTCTTCCTGGCAGCAGCACAAGGTGAGGGGGGTGAGGGGACTCTTGACTTCTGATGGTGGGTTGGCTCTGATGCAAGGTAAGGGTAGGGTACTCTGGACATCCCGTCTTACAGGTACAACCGGCCCTTTAAAGGCAGCCATAATGCTGATGTGGCCCGCAATGAAATGGGGGTCGACACCCCTGATCTAATACTATTCCCCAGATGTTGCTGTCTAATGGTCTCTGTCACTCCTCTGTCTAGATTGGAGGCACTCTAAGAGGAAAGAAAACGAATGGAGCTACCACATCTAATGACCCTCGATCGATCACAGGGGCGATCCACTCACACTACACCCCCCCCCCCCGGCACTTGATAGGCAGCGATCCTCTCACACTAAAGCCACTCACCCCCTCGTGCGGGTCCCCTTACCTTATACTGCAAGAGGTGCTGGGAGGAGGACGAGGTGGCGGTGTACTGCTGAATCCAGGGCAGGGCTCTAGGAGAGACTGCTGCTTCTCCTCCGGCCAAACGGGAGGCGGGTCCCGAGACCAGTCCTAAGACTCCCAGCCAATTGGTCTCAGGACCTGCTTCCTGATTGGCCGGGTGGAGAAGCAGGAAGACATTAGCAAATATTCATTCGCTAATGTCACACAAATGGGTGGGCTCGGGGTGCAGTGCTCTGCCCACCATTTTTTAAGCCTCTGGCTCTAATCATGTGCTTAAAAAAAAACAAAAAAAACCCCACATTGAACCCTGAATGTAGATTAGGGGCCAGGTGCATGGATTGGGGGGCTGTGCCCTGCATGTGGATTGGGGGTCAGGTGCTTGGATTGGGGGGGCAGCGTCCCTGCGTCCTGCATGTAGATTAGGGGCCCAGGAGTATGGATTGAGGGGTGCCGCCCCTGCGCCCTGCATGTAGGTTAGGGGCCGGGCGCATGGATTAGGGGGGCGGTGCCCTTGCACCCTGCATTAAGATTAGGGGCCGGGTGCATGGATTAGGGGGGGCTGCGCCCTGCATGTAGATTGGGGGCCGGGCGCATGGATTAGTGGAGCTGCGCCATGCATGTAGATTGTGAGCCGGGCGCATTGATTAGGGGGGTTGCGCCCTGCATGTGGATTGGAGGCCGGGCGCATGGATTGGGGGGGCAGTGCCCCTACGCCCTGCATGCAGATTAGGGGGGGCGGCGCCCATGCACCCTGCATGTAGATTAGGGGCCGGGCGTATTGATTAGGGGGTACTGCGTCCTGTATGTGGATTGGAGGCCGGGCGCATGGATTGTAGGGGCAGTGCCCCTGCGCCCTGCGTGCAGATTAGGGGGTGTCGCCCCTGCACCCGGCATGCAGATTAGGGGGGCGCCACCCCTGCACCTGACATGTAGGTTAGGGGCCGGGCGCATGGATTAGGGGGACTGCTGCCTGCATGTAGATTAGGGGCCGGGCGCATGGATTAGGGGGGCGGTGCCTCTGTGCCCTGCATGTAGATTAGGGGGGCGCCGCCCCTGCACCCGGCATGCAGATTAGGGGGGCGCCGCCCCTGCACCCGGCATGTAGATTAGGGGCCGGGCGCAGGGATTAGGGGGACTGCTATCTGCATGTAGATTAGGGGCCGGCCGCATGGATCAGGGGGGCAGTGCCCCTAATGGTAGGGCTGCCACTAGGTTTAATACCACTTTAAATCACTCAGGGGAGGAAAGGTCCACTTTAACTTACAATTGCATCCAGGACTAGAAGTGTAAAATCCAGGAAAATGGGAATCACTGTTTTATATGGTGTAGTGGCGCAACTGAACCGGGGCAGACCACAACCAACGAACAGGAAAACCCTATTTACTGAATAGGGTGGTATTCTTGTGTCCCTTTTTTTCCAGCAGATGACTCACCTGCACTGCTGGGGGAGGGGAAATCCTGACATCCTGGCCTGTGCTCAGTGATTGCAAGCTCTAATAAGTCATTTGAATCCATTGGAGCGTGTTTTCAGATGCACCAATGATAAGAAAACAATGACATCTATTAGCATCCCCTTACAGTGCATCTTCCATTTAGTGTACAAAGAAAAGGAAAAAAAAAATACTTTTCACTGGAAAAAAAAAAAAAATTAGCATTTTAAAAGGAGCCTCATGATGGGTTTTGTCCTTTTCCTGCAGCAAAGCTTTTTTCATTCTCTCTTTTCAAAGCCTTTAATAGTCACCTTGAGCCTTTTCTTTTGACCTCTGCTAAGTAAATGTCATCTCCCGGCTTTGTTATTCTAATAACCTGGAGGACCGGTGAGCGGGCAGCCGTGTCATTACACCGGGCTCTCTCTCTAATTGAAGCCACCACAAAACCGATTAGGAGAAGGAATCCGAAGAGCCGGCAATATCCAAACTCGATTAGAAACGCGCCTCCTTTCCGGAAATGGTGGGGCGCTCGGTCATCTGACGCGCGGCCCCATAAAGGTGATATGGCTTTCTCTTCAAGGTTGAGTTATATTGGGTGACCGGGGACAGGAATCCATTGTACCATTGTCACCGTAATGACCCTCTGATAAATCAGGACCGGCCAATGGACAAACAATTGGACACGAGCAGTAAAACTCAGCTAACTGGCTAAGTGGGTTGGAGCAGACTGATAATATATGAGAAATTCAGGGACTTGGGGGTTCTTAATAGGGATTTATTTTCCTCTGGGATTCTGTTATTACAGGCACAAGAAAAAAAAGGGAATGGGCAGATATGTGGCGCTGAACTCAAACCAGTCAAGTGCATTGGTGGGATTTGGTAAAAACCTTGGAAGCTCTACAACAAGGTGAGGGCTCTTCAAGAACAGTGGTTCTCAACCTCAGTCCTCAAGTACCCCCAGCAGGCCATGTTTGCAAGTTTTGCTTTATCTTACACAGGTGCTTTAAATCAGAGTCAATGCCCGCATCCTCCACCAAAAAAAAAAAAAAATCAGAGTCAATGGCTTGTTATTTTGGACAGCTATTTTATCGAAGAGAAATTCCCAAAAACATGGCCTGTTGGGGGTACTTGAGGACAGGGTTGAAAACCACTGGTGTAGAGAATAAGGGCCACTCAGATTGAGGAGTCTACATGTATACTGAAATCAGAGCGCCAAATGAGTCTGGTAAAATCCAATACAACTTTACTGCCAAAAATAATTTGGTAACAGGAAGACTAATGTTATTCCAACGCATTTCAGAGCAAAATCCCCCTTCATCAGGGCTGACAAAATTCATCCGTAACCAGAAGTGAAAACACATATGTATGACAATCACAATGACAGGAGAAGAATGACAGTAATCTTTAACCCTTTCCCACCTGCCTTGGCATCCCTTGAAAACAGTTCGGAAAATCTGGGGGGAGGCGAGAAGGATGTGATCATGTGACCACTTCCTGTATTCTTTACCTATAGGCTTACCTATAGATACTGTAAATATCTCAAAACCGTGCGCCGTTTAGGAGATATTTACTGTAATCTGTGCTGATGATGCCGTCACCGCATGCGCTCTGAAGGACGGCCGCCCGTGCCATGACCGGCGGCGCGCGATGCAGTGACGTCACACAGCCAGAGTCCACGGCCCTGGAAGGAAGATGGGCGAAAATGGATACGACCTCCTGCAGAAACGATGCAGGCTTCGTTTGCAGGCAAGTGTCACATAATGTGCTAGTATGTGATGCATACTAGCACATTATGCCTTAACTTTGCAGGGAAGACAAAAAAACCCACATGGGTTTACTTCCTCTTTAAAAGAGAAGTATGGGCTTTTCCAGAATCATATTGTACCTAGGTGGATGCTGCATCGGTCCCCCAACGAGTCCAAGGTTGAGAACTGAGCGATCAAACCCTGCTGATCGCTCGGTTCTCAGGGCTCCCTGAGCAGAGAGCTGGTGACTGTCAGTCACCGCATCTCTGCTCTGCCCCTCCCCTCCCCCCTCACTCACTGGTGCAATGGGCTGTGGAGGAGGCTGGAGCAGCTGGCTCAGGCTCTCAGCAGCTCACTGAGAGACTGAGCCAGGTGGCGGTCCAGGCATGAAGGCAGATCCTGACGTCTTGCCTTTGGATCGGCTCTATGACATCTGCCGACAGCGGGTTGCAGCCCGCTGTCTGCTGAAAACGGGTCACAGGAGTGGTGAACAGACTGCACTCCTGTGACGCACAGGAGAGATACAGCCAAACGAGCTTTGGCTGTACTTCTCCTTTAAGGCTGGCCATAGATTATGGAATTTTCTTTCCGTCAACCACGGGCTGAAAGAAAGGAAGATGCTGGATTCCCCATTAACACAGTTAAGCCAGCCATAGACGGTTCTTGCTGAAGCAGCCGAGATTTGAACCATATACGGCTGCAGCTATTAATGCACATTGTGAGAAGCTCACAGTGTGCAGTGAAATCAGTTTCAGGACAGGAGAGGAGCCGGTACAACTGTGCAAGACTAAAGGGAAGGCTGGAGGTCAGATTTGAATATCCTCATATTTTATGAGTTTTTATCATGTGCCTTTTAATTGGTTAATACATTTTCCATGTGCTTGATTGAATTTTGAGTTTCCGCTGATCTCAAAGATGTAAAAGGGACATTGTTTAGATCACATCCCATGAATAGATCATGAAGACCTAAATACTCATTTAAAATGAAACATTTTCATACGTTGCAGTTAAACTTTAGCTTGTTGCAGCTTTTACAATCCCGCACAGATCAGGGTGGATAATAATTAATGATTAAAAAAAAAAAAAAAAAAAAAAAAAAAAAAAAACACATTTAAAAATCCATTATTTTAATAAAATGCTTTTGGAGTAAAAATCTATCTAAATATAGTTTTCTATTTAAGATGCATTAAAGTGATTTAAAGGCTTCAGCTTTTATTTACTTTATATACTTATCTCCTCTGTGCAAGGGTTTTGCACAGAGTGGCTCCCCTGCCGTGCTCCTGGCTTCTCGCCTCATCGAGTGACCCATCAGGGAAGCGCTTTCCATGGGGTCACCCGTGCGGGCGCGCTCCCGAGTCCTGCTTCTGCGTCCCTTGACACAGACAGCAGGACTCGGCCCCGCCCTCCCCACATCATTGGATTTAATTGACAGCAGCGGGAGCCAATGACTGCGCTGCTATCGATCTATCCAATGAGGACCCAAGACACCAGCTGGATCGGGTGTGCTGATCCCCGGCGCGGGAACAATCGGGCTCAGGTAAGTAAAATGGGGGGCTCTGGGGTAGCTGCAACAAAAAAAAAAGTTTTTTCACATTAATGCATAGAACTCATTAATGTGAAAAACTGTGAGGGTTTACATAGTTACATAGTTAGTCAGGTTAAAAAAAAGACACAAGTCCATCTAGTTCAACCAAAAAAAAAAAAAAATAGAAAAATTATATATAACCATACAATCCCATATACAATCCTTCACCCACAGTTGATCCAGAGGAAGGCAAAAAACCCCAGCAAAGCCATGATCCAATTTGCTATAGTGGGGGAAAAAATTCCTTCCTGATCCCCCAGAGGCAATCGCATTAAGGATCAGATTTACAAACCCTTTAATAATTTAGTTTATTCAGCATGAAATGAAGCTTAGTTATGTAGCATGAGGCTGTATATATTCTGCAATATTTACATTTTTTGGTAAACTCATTTAATGAACCCAAGCTCTGCAAGCTGAGATCACATGCACTGCATTGATGCATTTCCACAATGTCACAGTAACCATGAGATGAAACAAAGTTCCTTCATCCCATTGTTTTGCAAATCTATGCAAATCTGTGTACACTACCAACTGTATGATTGAATCGGTTCTGATATTATTATTATTATTATAATACAGGATTTATAAAGCGCCGACGGTTTGCACAGCGCATTACAATATTAGGGCAGACAGTACAAATTACAATACAATTCAATACAGGAGGAATCAGAGGGCCCTGCTCGTTAGAGCTTACAATCTAAGAGGGAGGGTTAAATGATACGAAAGGGCAATAACTGTGGGGGATGAGCTGATTGAGAAAATAGTGTAGTTAGGTGGTGGCAGGATAGGCTTCCCTGAAGAGAACATTTTTTAGGGATAGATTTGGGGACATTCTGACCGATTGGGGTAGGGAGTTCCAGAGGATGGGAGCAGCTTGGGAGAAGTCTTGGAGGAGAGTATGAGAGGAGGTGATGAGGGAGCTGGAGAGCAGGAGGTCTTGGGAGGAGTGAAGAGGATGGTTAGGTTGGTATTTTGAGACTAGGCTAGTGATGTAGCTGGGGGCAGAGTTGTGGATGGCTTAGTAGCTGATTGTTAGTATTTTTAATTTAATTTGTTGGGCGAGTGGCAGCCAATGGAGGGATTGGCAGAGAGGGGCGGCGGACGTTGAACGGTTTGTAAGGTGGATGAGTCTGGCAGGGGCATTCATGATGGACTGGAGGTATCGCTGTTTTATTAGCCTGACAGCTTATTATTCAAAATATTTTGTTTGCAAATATTAAAGATTCTAACTACCAGCAAGAATAAATCCTTACATTTAAAGAGCACCTGTCATTTCAGATCCATCATGGCAGCGCCTGTTAGTGGGCATCCACCCACCTCCTGCCACCACATCCATCACCTTGTTGTGTCACTGCCGCTTCACCAGCCGTCCCATGAAAGTGAATGGGACTGTCGGTGAGTCAACAGCGGGTCAGAGATGATGGTTGCTCTTTAAAAATTATGATTTAAATCAAAGCCTTTTTACTAGGGATTTAAATCAAATCCACCCTGGAAGCAGTAGAGCCATGATGGTCCTAGAGGTGTCCAGGCTTTGGTGACATCACCGATCCTTGCACTCTGCGTGCTCGGCCACCCATTCCCAGTCCAATGATTGTTCTTTTTTTATGAATCCAGCTGGAATATTGGATCGTAAGCATCTGTTCCCCACGTCTAAATTATTACCCGCAACTTCAAAAAAATGACACCAAGCACTAAAAAGCACAAAGCCGGGTGGTGGGAATCAGACAAAACAACGTGTACAAACAAGTAGAGGCACTCCGGCCTTGCACAACACACACAAACATTGTGCTGAGAGCTCCTTCACACATCACATAATTGCAGCTTTAAGAATAGTGCCCCCCTCCCTTTTTTTAACCATGCTGTCTTAAAAGGGGGCCTATGGCTTCCACCCCTCCCCCGCCACAGGGAATGTTCCCCAACCCCCTTGCATTGAACTATTTGTCACTCTCCCGGAGTTTCAGTCACTCTCTGGGCTCAAGTTGCTGTCCTAGAGGGCCATAAATTTTAGGAACTTGAGCCTGATGCATTCACACAAATTCCTGCCTTTAAATTGGATTTTGTTACTTGAGAAAAAAAAATTGTGGGGGGGATTTATCACCACGAGCTGTCAGGAGAAGAACAACAAGGGGGCTCCAATTTTATGGGTGTCATTAAAGGGGGCTTCTACCCTCCAGGGATAATACTTGAATAGCTTTGTTTATATTACTCCAGTAATCACAATCCCAACATACCATCAAATGTACGCGTCAATGCTTGCATCTTATAAAACCCATTCATATACAAGTAATGAGCAGATTATGACATATTTAAGGCAAAAGTTCAGTTTTTAGAAAAAAAAACTATTTGCAGAGAGGATGATTTGTAAAAATGTTCAAAATATATCGTTTTCTATATCCGGGGCCATCAGAGGTAATTGAAGGATTTACAGCTGAGGTTTAATTGGCTCAGATTTTGCCCTCTCCAGTTCCTCCTTTGCCCTCTCATCAACGTGATATTAAAAGGTTTAAATAAATCCTCCTGTTTTCATTATATACCTTATTTTAGACCCAGGGACATCATCATCGGGTCCTTGTGCTTCTCTAGGCAATGCAGGCAGATCATGGCTGTTGGAAGGGTCCAGTAGGGTGCTCTACATAACGTCCTGAAAGCATCAGAGCACCATCCCTCAGTTCACCTCTCATGAGCCCTCCACCCTGATACAAGCAGTGGGTTCAGCACCCTATTCTACCCACACCGTAGAAAGAAAATGCTTATACTTACCTATTCACAGAGCGTGGCGGTCTAGTCATGTGATCTCCCCTTCAGGGGAGAGGAGAGGTCATCGACAATGGCTGCAATGCCTGTATGGTGACATCACCCATAGGCTTACGATGGGGCATTCCTTGTCTGCTATCCCTCCTTTACCCTGAAGCCGCTGTTGGGAGCCCATCACATGACCGGACCAAAGCGCACAGCAAATAGGTAAGTAGAAGCATTTTCCTTCGACAGGGTAGTTAGAATAGGATTTTAAAGGAGGATGGGTCTGGAGGAGTAAGTGTTCCTAGCTAGGCTTCATTTGCATGCAGACTGCCCTAGGTAACACCAACATGTGATGCTGTAGGTTTGTGCCATTCTGATCAATCTCACAGTAAGTTGACCAGAAAAGGTTGCACAACCAGGGTTCTATGGAAGCCTAGGGTTCCTCCAGAGGTTACTATTATTTTCAACCAGGGTGCCATAAAGGCCTAAGGTTCCTTCAGGGGTTGCTCTTATTCTCAACAAGAGCTCCATAAAAGCCTAAGGTTCCTTCAAGAGGTTGCTATTGTCAACCAGGGTGCCATGGAAGCCCTGAGTTCCTGCAGAGGTTGCTATTGTTCTAAACCAGGTTTGTGTGGAAGCCTTGGATTCCTTCAAAATGTGCTGTTGTCAACCAGGGTTCCATGGAAGCCTTGGGTTCCTCCAGAGATTGCCATTATTCCTATCCTTGAGCTCCGCCTCAGGTTGCGAGGAGTTTCTTGAGCTGTGGCTGATTGACCTCCCTTCCAATGATGCCTTTAAATTCTGGGGCCAACACCACTTGGCAGATCTCTAACTGTCTGTAAGGGAGGCAATCTGTTGACCACTGTAAGGGTTGCATTCTTCCTACTAACCACCAATGCATGCCTCCCAACTTTTTGAGATGGGAACGAGGTGCACCTAATAGCAAACGTATGTAGACATATCACACCCCCTTCCATGATCCCTTAAAAGAGAATTTTACACAAAAAATAATTAGTTAAAGCGGAGGTCCGAGGTAGGAAAAAAAATTTACACATACAGTAGCTGCTGACTATTAATAATAGAACACTTACCTGTCCTGGAGTCCAGCGATGTCTGCACCCACCGCCAATCTTCGGATCGGGGGACGGGTGCAGCCGCCTCCATCGCGGGTAAGGGAACCCGGACGTGTAGCAGTACAGCTTCACGCTGGGCACCTTACTGCGCATGCGCGAGGCTCTGCCGTGCTCTGCTACTGGCCAGGCGGCCAGAAGCAGAGCGAGCAGGGAGGAGGGAGCCGGGCTGCTGACGTCAGCGGCCGCGGCTTGTGGGCAGAGCTCCCGGATGTGTGGAAAAGGACACCTGTCTAAAGATCGGTTTCCTCTTCCCCCTCCACCCCGAAAGGTGCCAAATGTGACACCTGGGGGGGAGGAATCCAACCAGCGGAATTTCCACTTTTGGGTGGAACTCCGCTTTAACCCACAAGTGTTTTTTTTACCATTACTACTCCTTTATATTAGCTTTTGAAAATTACAGATCCAGCAATTTAGAGGTTGGATGAAAGGTTTGGCACTGGGAAACACTTTCTATAGGATAAAAAGTGCATTCTATATACAATTATATAGATCAGGGACAGAGGGTCCTTGTTCCAAATCAGGGGCAGTCCCTCGTAATCAGGAACAGTATGGAGCTTTGCCAATGTAAGGGGCCTCTTCCCCAACAACCTCCAATTCATTGGCTTTAGTAGGTGTTCCCAGAGACCTGAAAATTATTTTAGGGGTTTCTCCAAGTTAAAAGGTTGAGAAAGGCTGTAGTAGAGTCGTTGCAGTCTCTAGTGATTTCATACATTCACAATGCCTATGGACACAACAGACCATGTGATTTAGGCCACCTAGGCTTCAGGTCACATCAAGAAGGTAGGGTGGGCAGTTTATTTTATTTAAGGTAAGAAAACATAGTTCCTTGATATGGAAACCTTGATTGGTCGGGCTGGTGTATGTCCTACTGATTCATATGAAGTTTAATGTGTTAAAAAAAAAATGGATCCTGCATTGTACCATTATTAAATATAGATCCACTTTAAATAACAGGCCATGCTCTGGTTTTAGACAAAAACCGCAATAATCAACTAACGAACCGGAGCACGCCCAACTTTCAATATTGCTGGCTTAATGAATGCATGAGGAACCCCGGGAACTTAAAGCCAGAAATCACCTCCTCTTGATTACAGTAATTGTGGCTGCTCCCTAATCATGTAATGAATATTAAAGATTCTTTTGTTTGTCACTGTGAGGCGTCTTTCTTAGAAAGGATGTCTAATTTCTTGTTGTTCCGCCGTGGAACAATGCTGGGAAAATCTGTGTATAATTAGGTCAGATGGCTCCGAGTCATTATCCTATCTCCCCAACTCCGGCCTTGTTCCTTCTAATAGTCCCCAAAGCCAAGGACCGCCGGCAAACCGGAGGAAATTTATCGCTAATGGGGATCAATGTCGGTGACAATTATGTGGCTCTTTTGGGCACTTAATGAGAATTTATGAAAAGTAAAAGCGATTAGCCAGGATACATATTCATGAACGCAAGAGGGGCTGTCAGAGAAACGTCTCCTTTGACAGGACGCCCCATGCCAGACACACAGCTTGGAGCAAAACCTTCTCCGCTGTGCATGGCGCAAACGCCCATCAATCTTAACGCAGCCAAAATACACAAGACAACATCACAGACAAGAAAAAGCTGAAGGGTGGGTTTTAATATTTCCAAAGTGTAAAAAAAAAAAAGTTTGTGATAAGTTGATGATCCAAAGTTTACTAAATCTCCAGTCCAACAAAAATCACTTTATAGTCCAAAATGGTTTAGATTTATAAATATAGCCTATTCATTTTGTCTTTGTTTCGGAATCTGGGAGTGGCGGCTGCGATTATGCTAATGAGATGATCTCCTAAACCAGACAGTCTTAATGGGGAGCTGATGATGCATCTCCTGAATATTTTTTAATTCTTTGGTGTGAGCAATTTACAGACTCCAGGAACTCAAAGGCACCTATTAAAGTGAATGTAAAACCCATGGCTAAAATCCCAGTCTGTAAAGCCCAACTCCAAGAATTTGAAAAAAATGGATCCTTGGGCGGGGCTTTAAGAGAAGTCCAGTTGAATTCAACCGTGCATTGGCGCACTAGCCTAGGCACAAGAAGAAATGTGCATGGGCGCACGCGCGAACGTGCGTGCACACTGGCACCAAACAGCCCATTTAAAATGAACAATGACGAACACATTGCCGAGTGGTCTTTCAGCTTGTTCCGGTTTGCCTGTGCCCTGATCCGTTTTCTGCCTACCTGTGTTTGACCCGGCTTAACCTCAACCCTCCTCCAGATTCCCGCCTGCCTACCTGTGACCTCGGCCTGTGCTTTGACTCTGCTCCTGTCTCATGCTCTTGTACCTCGCTGCCCAACGGTGTACCGACTCAGGCCTGTATCCTGATCCTGCTCTAGTCTTATGTTCCTGTACCTGCACTGCCAAGCTGTTGATGACCCCTTGGCTTGAGTTCCGGATACTCTCCTGCCTACTGAACCAGCAACCCAGTCCCAGTTCCGGGTGCCTGTCTGGTGATCCAGAGCCATCGGTTTCCTTTCGAGCCTTAGCTGGTGCCAGCTGCTATACTGACCCCTCGTGCCACTCCCTGTCATCTCTACCAGAGTTGTTAGACAGGTGGTGCAAGGTGGAGCGCCCTCTACAGCTTGATCTCCACCAGGTACATGACAGAGGCCCTCTCATTACTCCTGTATTGAATTGTATTGTAACTGTACTGTCTGCCCTCACATTGTAAAGCGCTGTTCAAACTGTTGGCATTTTATAAATCTATAATAATAATAATATCCTTGCGATGGGGCCCCCTTATGATGTCCTCTTATGAGGAAACACATAGGGTGAAGCAAAGGACACTTATTTTACCACAACCTACATCTACCAGTGGGACTGTATGGTGGCATTCACTCGTTGTTTTGAGCATTTTGTGCATTTTATTAATAAATTTGGATCACCTGCAGTATTCTGAGACTTCCATATTTTTTACATGCAAACTGGTGAGGAGATGTTGTACCTTATTACGGGAGACATTATGGCTGGTAGTCTCACTAATACTGTATCCGGAATAACTTCCATACATAAGTTTGGGTTGACCTCCTAAATTCTGAGATCCAACCAGGGTGGATTTGATTTAAATCAAGTCGATTTAAAACTCAATTTAAATCATGATTTAAATCCCTAGTAAAAAGGCTTGATTTAAATCATATTTTTTAAGGGCAACTGTCATCTCTGTTCCGCAGCTGCTCCTCCTCTGACCCGCTGGTGACTCGCCGACAGTCCCATTCACTTTAATGGGAAGGCTGGTGATGCGGCAGTGACACAACAAGGTGAGGGACATGGCAGAGCAGGTGATTGGATGCCCGCTAACAGGCGCTGCCACGATGGATCTGAAATGACAGATGCTCTTTAAATGTAAGGACTCATGCTTAGTTGGCATTTTTAATATTTGCAAACAAAATAAAGGTTTCCTATTTAGAATAATAAGCTGTCAGGTTAGTAATACAGCGATATCAAAACTGATTCAATCATACAGTTTGGAGTGTACATAGATTTGCAAAACAATGGGATAAAGGAATATTCCTGAACTTTGTTTTATCTCAAGGTTACTGTGAATTTGTGTGAATGCATCTGCTAAGAGTCTTTGGTGCTTCTGCTGGTGGAGACTGTGTCACTGAGGAGTCTCACTTCTGGAGCTGAAGCAAGGCACTGCAGGGTGAAGGATTTTTGCATTATATTGGACTTTATGGGGGATTCTTTTCTAGAAGCACTATTTTAGTAGTGTAAATACCTTATAGCTGCGCCCAGTTTTTGACTGTTTTAATATTTGTTTTTAACTTTTTAGGTTACACCAAGCACTGATTTTTTCACCAATTTATCTACTTTTGAGTGCTGCGTTGGCCCTATCAGATGTAGTTATGAAGAACATTGCTCCCGCTTTTGTTGGATTATGCTGTGTTGCATCCACTTGCTGCAACCCCCTTCTCCCATCTTGCAAATGGGAATTGTGTACCCCAAGATGCTCACTAAAGTGTTGGGGGGGGGGGGGGGTTAAGCAGAAGAACAATCGGAATTTACAAGCAGCTCTAGGTGGGCCTATTTGCTAAGTTGGCCTGCTTGTCATAAAAAAACTCGAACAGTTTACTCTGCACAGGTTTTCCTATGATTACACTGAATAGCGCGGTTGATTTATATACAGAAAATGCTTAGAGGAAGTTTTCTTTAACAATGATCACAGGTTGGATTGAAAAGCATGGTAATGTTTGAGAATAAACAGCTGCTAATAATCAATATACACAATAATCGATCTACTCCTTTTTCTTACAATGGAAGAGCAATTAATATGAGGTCCGGGATCAGGCACTGATGGAAGGTGATGCGTCTGTGCCCACCCCTTCTGTGACATCACAATGATAGACGGCGTAGCCATACACTGTATGCTAAAACCAAATGATCAAAGTCTGATCCGACAAAATTAATGAAACGTACAACGATCAATTGAGTCAGAAATGGCGTGGCCAAGTGACCAGCGACAGATAATGACGGTTCTGATCGACCCAAGCTGATCAGTTGTGGTGGAAAATAAATTAACTGTACAGAGTTAATCAAGGAAGTTTTTTGCTCGACTGCAGGTGATTCACAAGGGTGCAAAAAGGCCATTGATTGACTCTGGACGATCAATTTCTTTCCGCACAACCAATCGACTTGGAATGATCAAACCGTCACTACCTGTCACTCGTTGCTCAGCCGTGCAGTTTCTGTCTCACTCGCCCAACGTACGATTCGATCGTTTTGTCGATTGGACATTGATCTTTCAATTTTATCGCACCACATATAGCCATTGCACAAAGCTGAAAAGAGGGAGTTTCTGATGCATCATGGGAGCAGATTTTCTGTAACGGGTTCAGTCCTATTCCACTAGAATGTGTTAATAAGAAAACTAATCAAGCACAAAATATATTACATATATATAAATAAATGTGTTTAAGGTATATTCTCGTCATGGATAAAGTGGGAAAGGATGGGAACCCCTGTCTGCTTTTATTGCTGTCCATGGCTCTGTTAGAAAGCTTTGTCCTCACTTCCTGTTCTGGGGACAACCTTTTTTTTCCCAGACAGGAAGTGAAGAAAACCCTCCAACAGCTACACAGACAGAAGTAAAAATGTCAGCTTGGTTTGGTGGTCGGTTTTCCAGTTGCAGATTTTTCCTCACTTCCTGTCTGGGCAAACATTGCACCCGGAACAGGAAGTGAGGGAAAATCTTACTAATGGAGTCCCGGATAGCAGTAAAAAACCTAACAGGGGCTCTGATTCCTCTCCACTCCATCCAAAAAACAAAACTTTTGCCCATAGACACTTTAATTCCTCCACATGAGCCCTGCCCTAGGTGCTGGACCCTGGCGTTTGTTTTTATAAGTAAAGGGTTAATATGTTGGTTTGGGGATTCCGGCTATAAAAAGAAGTCCCTGTGTTTTCTTATCTCCAGTCCCTGACACCTTCTGTTCCCAAACCTGTGATTTGTGTCAGGAAGGGAAGAAAAATGTCTGCTCAGGTGTCAGATGGGTGCAGGCTGGGAAAACCATTCCAGGCTGGAGGGTCTCTGTAATCCCCCCAGGGGGGCCGGGCCTAATAACTGACAAGACTGTGACCCCTGCCACCACTTACATGCAGCTCCCTCCATTTCCACACCACTTAGCAGCTATTTACAGGACTGTCAGGGGTGACCCCCATCAAATGTGGTCCTACCGTGTTCACAGAGCCCAGCCATATACTCTGCACTGTACAGTATACAGAGTACAGTATACACAGGGCACACTATATACTCTGCACTGTACAGTATACAGAGTACAGTATACACAGGGCACGCTATATACTCTGCACTGTACAGTATACACAGGGCGCACTATATACTCTGCACTGTACAGTATACAGAGTACAGTATACACAGGGCACACTATATACTCTGCACTGTACAGTATACACAGAGTACAGCATACACAGGGCACGCTATATACTCTGCACTGTACAGTATACAGAGTACAGTATACACACGGCACACTATATACTCTGCACTGTACAGTATACACAGAGTACAGTATACACAGGGCACGCTATATACTCTGCACTGTACAGTATACAGAGTACAGTATACACAGGGCACGCTATATACTCTGCACTGTACAGTATACAGAGTACAGTATACACAGGACACGCTATATACTCTGCACTGTACAGTATACACAGAGTACAGTATACACAGGGCGCACTATATACTCTGCACTGTACAGTATACACAGGGCGCACTATATACTCTGTACTGTACAGTATACACAGGGTGTGCTATATACTCTGCACTGTACAACCTATAGGGAGAACCATACAACATACACAGGGTGAGCTATATACTCTGCACTGTACAATCTATAGAGAGAACCGTAGAACAGAGTACGCTATATACTGTGAACTGTACACACTACATAGGGAGAACCTAACAGTATATACAGGACCCACCATATAGTCGTTGCTATACACAGGCAGTGCTAGTCTGCACTGAACACTATATAGGGAGTAACTACAGTATACACAGGGCACGCCATATACTCTGCACTGGACAGTCTATAGGGAGAACAGTCCAGTATACACAGGAGTACAGAATACACAGAAGATCGGTACAACATATATAGGCTGTGCTATATACTCAGTTCTGTACACAAGAGCTTAATACAGTAGAAGCAAACCCTGCTATATACTCAGTTCTGTACATGGGACTTGAGTATGGTACATACAGACTCCATTATATACTCAATTCTATACATATCAGCCAAATACAATATATAAAGACTCTGCTATATAGTCAATTTTGTACATAAAAGCTATTTACAGTGTATACTCCACTATATACTCACTTCTGTACATAGGAGCCAAGTGCAGTATATACAGTCCCTGCAATATATTCAGTGCTATACACAGGAGCACAGTACAGTATATACAGGGTCCAATATTTACTCAGAGCTCAATATAGTACATGCAGACTCCATTATATACTCTGTTCTGTACATGGGAGACTAGTACAGTATATACAGTCTGCTATATACTCAGTTCTGTACACAGGATCCTAGTACAGTATATACAGGGTCTGCTGTATACTCAGTTCTGTACACAGGATCCTAGTACACTCTATACAGGATCTGCTGTATACTCAGTTCTGAACACAGGAGCCTAGTACAGTATATACTGGGTCTGCTGTATACTCAGTTCTGTACACAGGATCCAAGTACACTCTATACAGGATCTGCTGTATACTCAGTTCTGAACACAGGATCCTAGTACAGTATATACTGGTTCTGCTGTATACTCAGTTCTGTACACAGGATCCAAGTACACTCTATACAGGATCTGCTGTATACTCAGTTCTGAACACAGGATCCTAGTACAGTATATACTGGGTCTGCTGTATACTCAGTTTTGTACACAGGAGCCCAGTAGAGTGCCGTAGAGCCACCATAGGTAACGCAGTGAGGCATGCTCTGCTTATCCTGTATATAGGCATTGAGGACCTTCGGACACCTGCCTGTACTGCCTATCCCTTACAGTATGTGGTTGGTATACAGTACATGAACTGGAGCATGTCCCCCCATACATTGTACCAATGTCCTCAGTGGCTGAGCACACAGGATCTGAGCTATATCAGATATCTGGAATTTCATGCTCCATTGCCGTCTCTTCCTTTTTCAACATTGTTGCTAATAACAAGCCTGGGAGCTGACATCTAACCCCTACAAAACTCAGCCTGGGGGAAGCAACCCATTATGGACCATAGAAGACTTCATGGCCCACATCATCAGAAAGATGGATAGCCATTCAGCGGTGTTTCAGCGGCTGGGGAACTACAACTCCCAGCAAGCCTTGAGGTCCTCTTATATCTATCTGCAGGCTACCAAGCTTTTAGTGAGCTCAGGAAATTCGGGCTAAATGACAACAGATCAAAAACCAGAAACACCATCAACACTTCATCCACAAAAAACTCACATCACCACCAGATACAAGCAACCATACATGGACCAATATTTCATTGGATACAACAGAAGATTGGATCAGGACCCACGCCATAACATCCTATCCCTGTAGACTCAATATACCACCAGGACTTCTATACAGACAAAATTCAGACACGATCTACACCTGAACAGTGAAGAGACAGTTCTGGTGCCATCCACAGTTCCACACAACTGCCACTACCTCGAATGACGACCATCATCCAGCATAAGAGTAATTTTGATTAGGGAGAGACAATGTGTTACAATTTGTAAAATGAAAATCTTAATCTGAATTGCTCTCAGATGTACATGCAACAAATAATTCATTAATTCTGCTGTTCCAGGCAACGTGGTTCTCCAAACAGCCAATCCTTCTCCTGGTTTTACCAGATTTATAAGAAAAAAAGTTTTTCTATCTAGTAAAGTTTCCAAGTTTTGGTGCCAAAGACCTTCAGGACTTCTGTTTGCCAAGACCAACATGCAGCCCTGGCAAGGGTAACACTCTAGTATTATTTTGGTCTAAAACCAGCATGCAGCCCCCCCAGATGAGGGTCTCTCACTTGTATTATTTTGGTCTAAGACTAGCACACATCCCTCTGTAAGGCTAATACTAACGCTATAGTATTATTTTGGTCTAAAACCAGCACACAACACCTTGTGAGGTACCACTCTAGCATTATTTTGGTCCAGGACCAGAAAAGTGGCCCTCAAGTGAGCATAACACACTATAGTATTATTTTGGTCCAAGACCAACATGCAGCCCTGGGGTAAGGATAACATTCTGGTACTATTTGGTCTAGGACCAGCATGTAACCCCCAAGTGAGAGTAGCACGCAGCCCTCTGTAAGGTTAACACTTTAGTATTGTTTTGGTCTAAGATCAGCACTCAGCCCTCAGGTGAGAGTACCATCCTTGAATATTATTTGGTCTAAGGCCAACACACAGCCCTGAGTGAAGGTACAAGCTCTAGTATTATTTTGGTCTCAGAAATGCATGTAGCCCCCGAATGAGGGTACCATCGTCTAGTATTATTTTAGTCTAAGACCAGCACACAGCTCTGGTGAGGGTACTACACTCTAGTATTATTTGGTCTAAGGTTAGCACGCAACTCTGGGTGAGGGTATCACACGCTAGTATTATTTTGGTCTAAGATTGGCACACAGTCCTGGGTGAGGGTACCACACTCTAGTATTATTTTGGTCTAAGATTGGCACACAGTCCTGGGCGAGGGTACCACACTCTAGTATTATTTGGTCTAAGATTAGCATGCAACCCTGGGTGAGGGTACCGTGCTCTAGTATTATTTTGGACTAAGACCAACACACAGCCCCCAGGTGAGGGTACCATCCTCTAGTACTATTTTGGTCTAAGACCAACACGCAGCCCCCAGGTGAGGGTACCATCCTCTAGTACTATTTTGGTCTAAGACCAACACGCAGCCCCCAGGTGAGGGTACCATCATCTAGTATTATTTTAGTCTAAGACCAACATGCAGCCCCCAGGTGAGGGTACCATCCTCTAGTATTAGTTGGTCTAAGCCCAGCACGCAGCCTCCAGGTGAGGGTACCATCCTCTAGTATTCTTTTGGTCTAAGACCAACACGCAGCCCTCTGGTACCAGGGTAGAAGAAGCTTTGTTCACTTCTTGGACTCTTCTGGACAAGTTTCTTGCCATCTTTAGCTGACACACAGCTTACCTAGAAGGGGACAGATGAGCGCAGAGAGCATCCAGAGAAGGGAGTGAAGAATAAGCCACATCTTCTGCTTCCTCTATAATCCAGGACAGATCCTGAGCAATCCCACCAGATAAAGTGCAATAAGGAGAAGAGTTCCAATAGGATCCTAGTCACTTCCCTGTCCACACATCTGCTCCCCCATCCATGCGGGGTACCCAGCCTGACCTCAGCTGCGGAGGGGACTTCTGAGTCCTGGCTGACAATGGTAATCCGCTCACAGGATGCCCCCAACCCTCCAGCCACATAGAGCCCAGTGAGCTTGCAATTAGATGGCTCCTATCAGTTGCTGCAGTCAGGCACATGAGCGCTCCAGTGATGACAATGATCCTCCAGGCTCCAGCCACACACACACTGCATCCTCTCCTATTCCAGGTTCAGGGCTGAGTGTGCACAGAGCATAGCCCCTCATTCATTGTGTCAGGCACAGCCCCTCCCTCACCGCCCTTAAAGGAGCAGGCACCCACATTTCCCTATTCATCGCTCTCTTCCTTCACAATTACTGAGGAAAACAGAGTGCAGGATATACCATACAAAATGATTCCTCCTTCCTTATCTAAGAAGAGTTTAAAAACATTACAAAATACAAATAGTGTACAATAGTGTAAAAAAAATCGAAACTATTAAATCTAAAGCCGTGACCAGCAACATGCTGGATTTGGGTTTACTTTCTTTAAAGTTTTGTGCTTAAAGTGCCCAAAGAATTGGTGACCTGTCTAACTTTTTTTTTTTCTTCAATCTTTATTTTTAATTTTTTGACACAAGGCGTTGTACTTTTATTGTGAAGAAATAAAAAAATCAGAGTTAATGGTAATCTAAATTTATTTGCCATGCTTGTTTCGTTGAGTTTGGCCCCTTTTTTTATTAGCATATTTATGTTTACATCTATCTTAAATAAATGTAAACATAATAATGCTAAAATAGGAGCCAAACTCAATGAAACAAGCAGGGCAAATATATAAACACAATGTAGCAACAACTGAAAAAAAGAAAGAGAAAAATAGAGAAAGAAAGAGAAGGTAACAGAGTAGGGGAGAGAGAGAGACAAAAAAACAAAAACTAAACAGCAAAGCGGAGAAAGAGGGAGAGAAGGAGAGAAAGAAATAAAGAAAGATAGAAAGAAAGAAAAAGAGAAAGAAAGTAAGAGATAGGAAGAGAGAGAGAAAGAATGAAAGAAAGAAAGCAAAAGAAAGAGAGAGAGAGAGAGAGAGAGAGAGAGAGAGAGAAGAATAAAAGGATAAAAAGAAAGAAAGAAGAAAAAAAGACCAAGAGAAAGAGAAAGAGAAAGAAAGAAAGAAAGAAAGAAAGAAAGAAAGAAAGAAAGAAAGGGATAAAAAGAAAGAAAGAAGAAAAAAGACAAAGAGAAAGAAAAAGAGAAAGAAAGAAAGGGATGAAAAGAAAGAAAGCAAAAGAAAATGAAAAAGACTGAAAAAAAGAAAAAGAAAGGAAAAGGAAAGAGAAAAAAAGAAAGAAAGAGAAAGCTACAGAAAGAGAAAGAAAGAGAGAGAGAGAGGAATAAAAGCATAAAAAGAAAGAAAGAAAGGGATAAAAAGAAAAAAAGAAAAAGAAAAGGAAAAAGAAAGAAAAAAAAAAAAAAAAAAGAAGAAGAAAGAAAAAGGAAAGAGAAAAAAAGAAAGAAAGAGAAAGATACAGAAAGAGAGAGACAGAAAGAGAAAGAAAGGAAGAAAGGGAGAAAAAGAAAGAAAAGAAAAGGAAAAGGAAAGAGAAAACAATTAAAAGGAAAGAGAAGGAAAGAAAAAGAAAGAAAAAAAAAGAAAGAAAAGAAAGACAGAAAGAAGGCGAAATATGCAGAGAGAGAAAGAGAGAAGAAAAGGAAAACGAAAAAGAAAAAGAGTAAAAGGAAAGACAAAGACAGAAAAAAAAGAAAGGGAAAAAAAAGAGAGACGGGGAGAAAGGGAGACAGAAATACAGCAGGGGGGGGGGGGGGGGTTATGAAAGAAAGAAGTTATATTTCAGATATGCACACACATCATTCTCTGTGCTGCCTCTTCTCTGTATATTGTGATGAATGTGCAATTGGTCTCATCTCCCAGGATAAACTGCAATAGTAACAGTGCCATCTACAGGCCACTTCAGCTCTGCAATGCACAGAAAGCCCCAACACAGAAACTAACACACTAGAGGACTGAGAGTGATGCAGATCTGTGTTCTCTGATTAACATCAAAGCCCTACAGCAATAGAAAGAGCAGAAAACAAACAGTGCAAAAATAAAACAGAGAAAGGAAGAATGAAGGCAGACACCTGGTGGCTATGGGCAATTTACTTTCCGCTCATCCCATGGTTATAAAATATCCTCTTTAGGATTTGCATGCACGTTTTGTGTTAGCATCAATGCGCCGTGAATGCCCTTTGTTGGTCAATTTTACTGGGGACCTCAATACACAGACAAAACAAGCCCACCTACCCCTCTGCATGTAATAAATAACACAGGTATGAACATTTGGTTTATTTCACATAGATTTAGATGTTTTTACCAAATCATTCCATTCCATGCAGTGTCCCCATCGTAGTTTCTTCCCTGGGGTGTCCCAGCAGTTGTGTTTGCCCCTTATTAATTTTAATTATCAGGAAGAAAAATGTAGGTATAAATTAGGATCACCGCCATCTCCCCACTCCCTGGGCTATAGGACCCATTACATGACACACAACCATCATTATTTCTAGCCAGAAATGAGATAAAAATGAACATTCTGTTAAAAGATTCAATTAAGAAACTGGATTTTGCTGCAATATTCAGCTTAAATGCAGACATTTTTCTGCGGTATTCTTCTGTCTCCCATTAGATGTCCTCAGTCTGATAGTCAGAATCATTCAACCCACTTCCTCTGAGCTCAGGTGGTTCTGGACCCACTCCAGCATGTGATGGGGCAAAGAAAAGAGACGCAGCACAGTGATGCACCCATCACTCTGCTTTCTCCTCCTATTAGCATGCTTCTTGTTAGTACAAGAAATGAGTGGCTCCTTATCCTTCTACCAGTCTGAGCTCTGTTGTACAGAGACTGCAAAAAGTGGATACCAGGTCACTTTCAGTTACTTACACTGCTTGCATTTAACAAACATATTTAATGATGTATTAATGATTACAGAGCTGAATTAATTTGGCCTTTCACCCCAAAAAAACAAGTTTACACCTGGCTTCAGTCCCTCCCTCTCCTACAAATAGATATTTTTCTTTAGGTGTTTTTGACGGTTTTGTGCTGCACCACCTCCCTCTCCTGCCTAGGTGAGAACTGCACTTCCGGTGCCTCGGGGCACAGGCACACCTGTAGATTCCACACATTCACAAATGTGCTAAAAGGGGCTCTGCAAGGCCTTCCAGACCTTTGGCGCATCTGTGCACACTGGGGGGTTTCCCTGCCACAGTCATGGAAGCCCCGGGTCTCAGGTTTCCTGCGCATGGCAGGGGAAAACAACACATGCGCAGGTTTCTTCCAGGTACTGAAGGCTGGGCAGAGCTCTTCAGCACACCTGTGCAAGCCCTATACTTTCAAAGATGGTGGCACCGGTGAGGTGGGGTGGGGCGTTATGGGGACTATAATTTCTTTTACACTTGTAAAGTGTGAGCATCACATTCTGTGAGCATTTTGTTGAAAATTGTGAGGAGCGTTGGTTGTACGTTGTACAAGCAATCATTTATTGAGCATTCCTCTTCTGAGCTTCGCCAGCTGTCTGTCGTTGAATCCTTGCTGAATGCATGCTAAACTACCCCTATAAAAACTACCTATAAAATGATTGTACCCCTATAAAATGACAGCACCCCTATAAAATGATAGTACTCATAAAATTACCTATAAAATGACAGTACCCCTTTGAAACAACCTATAAAATGACAGTACCTCTAATAAAATGACCTATAAAATGATAGTACCCCTATAAAATGACAGTACCCCTAATAAAATGACCTATACAATGATTGTACCCTGATAAAATGACCTATAAAAATGGCAGTACCCCTAATAAAATAACCGATAAAATGACAGTACCCCTAATAAACTGACCTATACAATGACTGTACCCCTATGAAATGACCTATAAAATTACAGTACCCTTATAAAATTATAGTACCCCTAACAAAATGACCTATAAAATGAAAGTACTCCTATAAAATGACCTAAAAAAAAGACTGTACCCCTATGAAACGACCTATAAAATGACAGTGCCAATATAAAAAGACTGTAACCTTACAAATGACAGTATCCCTATAAAATGATAGTACCCCTATAAAATTACCTATTATAGTACCCCTAGAAAATGACCTAGAAAATGATGGTACCCCTATAAAATGACAGTACTCCTATGACATGGCAGTGCTCCTATGAAATGGCAGCATCCCTACAAATGACAGCACTTCTATAAATGACAGTACTCCTATGACATAAATAGTATGCCTGTGACATGACAGTACTCTTATTAAATGGCAGTACTTCTTTTACATTACTGTACTCCTATTGAACGACTGTACTCATATAAAATGGCAGTACCTCCATAAAATTACAGTGTTCCTGTAAAATGATCCTACCCTATTAAAAGACAGTACTCCCATGACCTGACAGCACTCCTATTAAATGGCAGTACTCTATACAATGATGGTACTCCTATAAATGACAGTAACCCTATAAATGACAGTACCCCTATAAATGACAGTACCCCTATAAATGACAGTACTCCTATAATTGACAGTACTCCTATAATTGACAGTACCCCTATAAATGACAGTACCCCTATAAATGACAGTACCCCTATAAATGACAGTACCACTATAAATGACAGTACGCCTACATGCACATTCCCACTTTTACTGCATGTAAGTGCAATTGAAATATAGATCCCATCCTTCCCTATGTGGCTGCAGTTCAGTGTGTATCTTACAGGTAAACTGGAAGGCACCATCCACACCCAGCCCTGTGTTATCATGCACAGAACAACACTTGCACAGAGTTGTGAATTAGCTGTGAAGGTCTTTATTCAGCTATCCAGGAGCTAAAGGGTCCTTAGGGGGCTTCAAGAAAGCTTTTTCAATGTGATGCTCTTCAGACCAGCGGTAAGAGTAAACATGTGTACTTAGCCTTTGTCAACTGACACCCCGCAATGTCATGGATAAAATTGGTCATAAGTGTTTCAAGCTGTCCCCCCCCCCCCCCCCAGTCTTGCACAGTTGAACAGCTTCTCTCCTCTACTGAAATTGCTTACTCTGATTTCACTGCACACTGTGAGCCTCTCACATTTTGCATTAGAAGCTGCAGCTAATCAGATAAAGCCCTGAGTAAGGGCAGATGATTCATGCGGCATTTTCTTCCTGGAATTCATCTGCCCTTAGCTCAGGCATGAGGAAGGAGGGTGTGCTAAGCTGGGAAAACCCTTCCTAGTCTTTTCCAGAAAGAAAGACTCAGGGACATGTGACATCACTATGGGACGCATGTGGCCTAGGCCACAAACTAGGAAGCAACTGAAGAAACGTGGAAAAAAATAAATACAATAAGTCAATCCAATATACCTTCCTATTTACTAATACTAGCACCATAATGGCTCATTTACACTTGCTTCGGCTTCAACGCACTTTAACGGCTAGTTTACACTTGCTTCAACAAGGCTTCGGACATGCTTTGTTAAAGCTCCTGTCACTAAATAAAATGGTTAGTTTACAGTCCTGTTTACACCTTGCTTCGGCTTTGCTTCAAAAATGAAACCCCATGTTGCTCTAGTGGTGCTTCAAAGCGTCTTCAAAGCCTCCATAGAAGTCTATGGCAAAGCTCGCTTGACGCCCCACTGAAGCCTCATCGGAGCCCCACAAAGCCTCATCAAAGCCCCACCGAAGCCTCACCAAAGCCCCATCGAAGCCCCATCAAAGCCCCATCAAAGCCCCATCAAAGCCCCATCGAAGCCCCATCAAAGCCCCATCGAAGCCCCATCAAAGCCCCATTAAAGCCCCACCGAAGCCTCATCGAAGCCCCACTGAAGCCTCATCAAAGCCCCACCGAAGCCTCATCAAAGCCCCACTGAAGACTCATCGAAGCCCCACCGAAGCCTCACCAAGGACTCATCGAAACCTCATCTAATCCCAATCGAAGCCACATCAAAGCCCCATTAAAGCCCCACCGAAGCCCCACCGAAGCCTCTCCAAAGCCCCACCGAAGCCTCATCGAAGCACCAAGAAAAAGCAAAGTGTAAACAGGACTGTAAGTTAACCATTTTATTTAGTGACAGGAGCTTTGATTGGCGTTCAGAGAGCTTTAAAAAAGCATGTCCAAAGCCATGTTTTGAAGCAAGTATAAACTAGCCCTAAGGGTTATAAAAAGTTATCAACTGAGAAAGTTTTTGCTTTAAGCGTATGTGTTGCCAAAACATTTTTGTTATTGGTTTCGGATAGAGTAGGAAAGGGTTAAGACCCCTGCCAGGTTTCTTTTGTTTGTTTGTATCTTGTTGGGGAAATTTCCCATCACTTCCTGTCCCAGAGACACAAAGGAAGTAAGAAAAACATTCTCAACAAAGTGAGGGTAATTCCTTTATAGATGGTTGTCCCCATTGGAAGATTTCTCATTGTTTCCTGTTCTGGTGACAACTGTAAATTTTTGGATCTCTCATCACTTTCAGTCCAAGTGACAATGGTGACCAGGACATATAGAGGGGACGGATCTCCCCACTCAGGACACAGACAGCAATAAAAGTCAGGGGAATGCTTACACTTCCTCCCTCTATTCAAAACAAATAAAAAACCCTTTTGGCTTCCATCTTCAGGGATCAGTTTAATTTTTCAGTTACACTTCATGAAGTTTAATGGGACTCACATCCTCTCCGAGGGACTTTCCAAATATTCATTGAGAAATGTGATAATCCGCACTGAGATTCCTGGCCAGCCTTGTCCTGGGAGATCCACGCTGACCGCACACCGCTGTCCTCATCACACAACTCCCCTTATTGACTTCTGTCCCAGAAGAGAGGAATGTGGAAAATGCGACTTCGCTTCCTTAAGTTACAATATTTTGGTTTCAGCATCAAGATAATGAATAAAGGACGCAAACAGCTGCTGGGGGGGCCCAGACCGGATTATCCATGAGTACACAGTTATGGCAAGTGAAGAAAGAACCCCCCCCCCCGGCGCAGATAATACCATTCCTCACCCCTGGCGTGTCTTATTATTAATGTGTGGATATGTCATAAATCAACTACAGTTTGCAACTACACACAAAAAAGGAAAACACTTTGTAATACTCCTGTCGCCACACGCCAGTCGCACCTAGAGGGTCCTGTTCCGACCGGTCCTTAG
>BLSH010150439.1:580041-642740 GCA_018402905.1 Glandirana rugosa | reverse complement strand
AAGAGATGGAGGATGAAGAACGATAAAACAGAGGGAGTGGGAAGAAGGATGGAAGAGAGGGAGGGGGAAGAAGGAAAGAAGAGAGGGAGGGGAAGAAGGAAGGAGGAGAGGGAGGGGGAAGAAGCAAGGAAGAGAGGGAGTGGGAAAAAGGAAGGAAGTGAGAGGGGTGAAAAAGGAGAAGGAGGGTGAAGAAGGAAGAAAGAGAGGGAGGGGAAAGCAGGAATGAGGAGAGGGAAGAGGAAGAAGAAATTAGGAGAGGGAAGGGAATGAAGGAAGGAAGAGAAGGAGGGGTAAGAAGGAAGGAAGAGAGGGAAGGGGAAACAAGGGAAGAGGAGAGGGAACGGGGAAGGACAGAAGAGAGGGAGGGGGAAATAGTAAGTAAGAGAGGGAATGAAGAAGGAAGAGAGGGATGAATGAAGTAAAAGAAGAAGGAAGGAAGAAAGAAAGAAAAGGGAAGAGAGGAATAAAGGAAGGGTGAAAGGAACTAAGGAAGCAAGGATGGATGGACGTCTGGTAGATATCTCATGCCGGCAAAATTTAGCCCCCATTTATACGTGGCTCTATAGACTTCAATGGAATGCCTGTAAATGTGGGATATAAGGGTAATACATAGTCAAATCCAGAGAAAACATGTAGCAAGTAATTATTATGCAAGTTCAGTTCAAGCACAGAAACCTTTATTGTGCTGCCAATAGATAATCTAGTACAGTGCATAAAAAGTAATAATGTGGCAGTAACATTACAGGAGATGTGCGCCATTAATCCAGCGTACCTCACAAGCAGTCGCATTGCTGACAACAGGCTCAATATTTGTGCAGTTAGATATTCATTTCATGTGAATATACCCTTTACTAGGAGCTAAAGGTAATTGTGACACCTTCCCACCATAAGAGAAGGTGTTCTGTAGTCCAGCAGGAGAGAATCAAGCAGAGCTGACAACACTGTTTGTGATTTTAGTGTGGCAGAGCTAACTACAGGAATTTAGGAGCACATTGGATTTCTGGCAGGATCAGTTTTTTTTATCCTTGTAGCATTACTAAAGAGACAAAACACGGGGAAACAAGTATGGATAGCAGAGAATTAGTAAATGTGTTTTTTTCTATTATACCTTTTTTTTTCCTGCCATACACTTTTGCTCTAAGGCCACCTAAAAGAGACTGTTTATCAGATGCATTTCAGGTCTTGTTCACACCAGCAGGTGAGTGTTACCATGTGGTTTACCACAATGCATGGTAAATACCTTTAATTGAGAATGGCACCCCAACATACCTTTGCCAATGGACATGCAGTGCTACCTGCTATAAAATGGTGCATGCACATTTTTTGGGAGGGCAGTGTAACCCATGTTAGTGCAACGTTGCACATTTCACTGTGTTGCAACACACGTCCATAGGTACAGACACCATTTTTTGGCAGCTTGCCACACTGCAACATGTCCACTGGCAAGGTGCATGTCACATGTGTTGCAGTAAAGCATTCAAAAATGCATGTATTACTGCGATGCCATATTGCAGTGGTTCTGAATCTAATGCCTCGTACACACGGGGCAACTGTTGTACAACCGCACGTTCAACAATCGGCTGTTGGCGGTTGTGTCTGACGTACGGACATGAGTCAAGTAATCGGCCAACAAAGCCGAACGTAGTGACGTGTTACGAGCGCATAACGAGGAAGTTCAGGTGAATGTGATTTGTGAATTAGGAACACAAGTTTACACGACCGAACACTTCCTGGATTCCGAGCATGCGTGTTTGCACTTCCAACTTTTGTTGGACCAACTTCTGTACATACAAGTCAACAGTCGTACCACGACTTGTTGGCCAACAAAAGCTGCACTGTGTGTACGGGCCATTATTGAGACCAGGGTCCAGTAAATTCTTCCAAACCCTTCTATGCTCCAATAGTGCAAAAAAAATGTTTATACTCAAACAATAAATGTATGGGGAAATAAAATGTCACAGGGGGGATTGTGGTTCTGAAAGGAGTTAGGGGACTCTGCAGCAAACTTGGTGGTCCAGCATGGAATGAGGTTTCTGAATGGAGCAACTATGGGGGATGGGGTGTTTCCAGGAGGCTGGGGGTCTTTACAGGGGCACTGTAGGAGACTGCAGAGCCCTGTGGGGGCTGGAGGTACACACTTGGGAGCCTGAGGGAACCATGGGAGGACTGGAGGCTCTCCAGTAAACTATAGGGCACTGGGTGGCACTGTGGGAGGTTGAAGTGTACCATGGGATACTGTGGGAGGCTGGGTAGCACCATAGTAGCTGAAAGGCACTGTGGGAGGTTGAGGGACACTGTGGGCTTTTATAGGAGGCTGGGTGGCACCATGGCAGCTGGAAGGCACCGTGGGAGTTTGGGGGCACTGCAGGCCATTATGGATGGTTCAGGGGCATTATGGGAGCTGGATGGCACTGTGGGAGGTTGAGGGGCACTGCGGGCTACTGTGGGAGGCTGGGTGGCACCATGGCAGCTGGAAGGCACTGTGGGAGGTTGTGAGGCACTGTGGGCTACTATGGGAGGCTTAGTGGCACCATGGCAGCTGGAAGGCACTGTGGGGGGTTGAGGGGCACTTCAGTCCACTACAGATGGTTGGGGGGCACTATGAGAGCTGGGTGGGACTGTGGGAGGTTGATTGGTACTGCAGGCCACTGTGGGAGGCTAAGTGGCACCATGGTAGCTGGAAGGCACTGTGGGAGGTTGGGGGGCACACTGTTTGCACTTAGGGGGTCTGGTGGCACTGTGGTTCACCAAGAATGGTTGGGGGGCACTATGAGAGCTGGGGGGAGCAGAGTGGGAGGTTAAGGGATCTGCAGCTGGTTTGAGGCCCAGAAGGAGGGAGGCCACAGCCCGGCAGTTGGCCATGGCCCTGTGTTTGTGAACCATTACCATAGTATGAAGAGCCCTAAATGAAAAATTATATTTTGCGCTCCCCTTCAGGCGCAGGGACTGATGTTCTAGGTAAAGCGATGCGGCAAGTGTCAGCACTATATAAATGAGTAATGTAAGCTAGAAATAAATCTGGTCATTGATAATTACATCTAGCTAGTATACGCAAAGCCACCAGTATTGATTATGTACCGTAGGATAAAGGTGGAGCGAATTCGAGATATTGGTTTGTCTGCCAAAAACCCCATTTTCTACATCAATTACCGAGCTAATATGCGATGGGGGAGGGGGATGGATTGGCTGGAATTTAACCCTTCCCACCTCTCAGCTCACGCACATGCAGGAAAGTCATGAACAGGTCCCCTTTGTCGCTGGCACAGATAATATCTCATCCTCAATAACAGGTGAACATCCAATCTCCCCGCCAGAAACAGAGACACGGCAAATATTTGATGGCGGTAATTCTGTCACCTCTCCTCGGCTGATGTGACCGCCATGTAAACAGCGGCAGCTGCCTCCATCTCTATACAAATGTTAATGTGGTCGTCTCCAGGAATTCACAATCATCCTCGCTGCTTTCATCTCCAGCGCAGAACACCCCCCCGACCGACCCCACAATGTGATTATACTTCAAATTATTCACTGCCACAGCACATCCAGCCCTGCAAGGGCGACTCGCACCCAACGCACGCTGGCCGGCGCACAGAATTCATATGTAAAGCTCTAACACCACTTAGCGATTTAAAAAGGTTTTATATGCAGGATAACAAATTACTATGTAACAGTACAAGGACATACAGAGGAGAGCATTGATGAAACCTGTTTGCGCATGTTATATTGCAAGGCTGACCATTACAAAGCATGACTCCCTCAGGCAGAGGCATGATGGGACATGTAGTTCCGCAACAGCTAGAGGGCCGCCAGATTGACACCTCTGCTGTATAGTATTCTTCTTCACCTCTCCTCCAGCAGCTACATAAAAGTTTATGTAGGGAGGAAAGGGGAGGGGCAGAGGAGCTGGGCCAGGACAGGCAGTACTTATGCACTTCCAAAAAAAAGGGGAGGACCATGGCATGGAGGGAAAAAAGAGGCTGTGCTAGAACATTGACTCTTCCTGGATTAGTCAGATTTTCCGGCAAGTTCACAAGCACATAACAACTAAATACAAGATAATTTATGGAAAGGAAAAAAAAATGCAAGTTTAAAATACCTATTATTTTTTATGCCTTTTCCTGCAATTTTTTAAGATGGTGACAGGGTTTCTTTAATAATTCCAAGTTCTGCAGCAGATGTGAGGTTGGATTACTTTGATAAATAAGTGCTTGCAGTTGCTGCACAATCATGTCATTGTTTAGTCACAAGATAATGCAAAAAAAAAAAGCACAGTCTCCTTTGTCACAAAACAGACCCCAAAAAATATACAAGCTAACTGCTGATTTGATATGCATTTGCATTAACAAATCTTCCCCGGTGAATTTGTAATACAACAAAGGTACCCACATACACAAGATGAAAGTCGCTCAATATGGCTGGTGTCTGTAGAAACGACCAGCCAACAAATGCTGGGTCCAGTGGTGGCGCCCTTCTTTTACAGTTACTAATGTTCCCCAAGGTGTTTGCACAAGTCTCCTCTGACATTTTTTGTAGACATAGACAAGAAGGCTCAACAAAGTCTAGTGTTCATGTTAGGGATTAAGTGTGTTCAGATTGCTCTTCCCAACCTACATGGCCAAGCCCACCAGGAAGCTGGCTTCTTCTATACCCGCAACTGCAGGGAGGGGAGTTCCTCCATCACAGATGATTGGCCCATTACAGGTGACAGCTTCTTCGTAGGCTTAGCTGTGTGGGTTGGGAAGAGAAAACCGAACGCACCCGAGCTCACCTCTAATATTTAGCAGTGTATTTTGCCATCTGAAGTATAGGAGTTTCTTTCAGCAATGGTATATCCAGATTGGACGATAGTCTTATATCTTTGCACCCTCAGAGAATCAATAGTGAATAATAATCAGGCAGCGTTTGCTACTGCAGAAACTTAAAACCCTGCTTTTGATAATGCTGCCCATTGATGACGAAACGCGTCAAGCTGATGCTCCCGTGCGTCACTTCTGGCCCAGAGAGTGGAACACACGCCATGAAGTAGGTAGCATCCATCTCTCTATACACACACAGAGGGCTGTTTTTCAACTTTATAGTGGCGTTTCTTTGTAGTTTTATACATGGCAACTGCTGTAATTTTTATATGGATAAACTCAAAGGATTTTAAACTATGAGAGGCTGTCTCTCCATTTACTTTTTACCTGCATAATAACATTTAGGAAGAGCCACTGGGATCACAACAGGAAGGAGTCTGGATCTGTGGAAGTCACCAGAGGACATTAGGGAGAGTGGGACAGGTCCCCCTAAAGAAGACCTACAAGCCTAGTTGACTTTTCTAGCAACATAGCGAGCGGGTCGCCAACAACTGGTGAGTGGGGAGTGAATACACCATTACACGTGGTGGAAACACAGCAGATGCCCTGGGAACAAGGCATGAAGCACTTTATATTGCATAAAAGGACTTTTTGTTTGCACGCTGCCACTTTTTTATTTATGAAGAATACATTGGAATATTGTTTGACATCACCATCATAGTGGTATTCATAGTATTTTTAGTATAACAAGAGGGGGGTTTGGGGACTTTAAATAAAGCATGAGATAGTGATCCCCATATGTGACCAGGGGTATTAATACCCCTGGTCACATATGGGGATCACTATCTCATGGATATCTGTCCCAGCTCTCAGTACTGTACCTACGATACACAGCTGCTTTGTAAGTAATATGGGGGGGGGGTCTCCCCATCCTCTTTTTTTGTTTCTCTCTTTGACAATGGCAGACTATATAGGAATTTATGCATTTCATTGCAGATATATGGGGCGTCACAGTGGTGTAGTGGTTAGCACTTTCACCTAGCAGCAAAAGGGTCACTGGTTCGAATTCCAACCACGACACTACCTGCTTGGAGTTTGCATGTTCTTCCTGTGCCTGCGTGGGTTTCCTCCAGGTACCCCAGTTTACTCCCACACTCCAAAGACATGCTGGTAGGTTAAAGCGGAGTTCCACCCTTTCCTTAGGTTTATTAAAAGTCAGCAGCTACAAAAAGTGTAGCTGCTGACTTTTAATAAACGGACACTCAATTGTCTCCCGGGCCAGCGATGGAGCCGCACGGAGCCTCGCTCCTCTCCCCCTCCCCTCCGCGGCGCCGGCATTGCTACTGTGGGCACCCGGCCGCGGCTTCACGGCCGGGCGCACACTGCGCATGCGCGAGCAGCGATGCGCTTTGTGATTGGTCCCGAAGTCTTCTAGGACCTGTCCTGTGTCCCAGAAGACTTCGGGAGGGAGGGGGAAGGAGTCCTTCCACTTCCGATCGCCTAAGGCGACCGGGGCGGAAGTACCCCTAAAAAATAGGGTATCCCCACCCCCCCTCCTCCCCAAAAGCTCCGTTTCAGCATCTGGAGCTGGGGAGGAGGACTTAAAGTGGAAGTTCCACTTTTGGGTGGAACTCCGCTTTAATTGGATCCTGTCTAAATTGGCCCTGGTATATGTATGAATGTGAGCTAGGGACCTTAGATTGTAAGCTCCTTGAGGGTAGGGACTGATGGGAATGTACAATATATATGTAAAGCGCTGCGTAAATTGACAGCGCTATATAAGTACCTGAAATAAATAAATAAATGTGCCTGCTCCTGAAGAATGGATTAAATTGATGAAACGCGTCAAGATATTTTGATTCCATGTTTAAATTAATCATATGTTTACAAGACTTTTCATGCAATTTCTTATACACAAATCATGCGTTTACAGGATCCTATATTAACTTTTCACAACTATGCAATTTTCACTTTAATTATGATTGATATGGATTAGAGGGTTTATAGGTTACATATTTACAGCTGTTTTGTGTTATCGTGAAATTTGTGTATATATGTATGAATTTTACTGGGATACCTACCATTATTATGTATTACTGTTTTGTACTTTGACACATGCAGAAATATATGAATCAATAAATATGATATATTCACCACATCATCCACTTGCAACCACATGCTTCATTTAAAGCCCTACTCCTTTTTCTTTTTCTCATATTTTTAGTAGAAATATTACGTTTAAGCACTAGCAAGCGCTGCCTGATTTTTATTCATGTTTGTCAATCCGGTTGGATAGCATAGAGAGCTGCTGCTTATATCACCATTATGAATTTTGGATATTTTTGGTTGTTCGCCTAGGCGCGGGTGTGTTATATTTGGATAGAATCAATAGGACAGGTTTTCAAACTTCATTACAAATGGCAGCCACTCTCTTGTCTTTCCCAGCCACTCATACTGTACACACTTCCACATAAGAGGAGCCATCGTCACAGATTTGCACCTACGATGGGTCCTTGATTACAGTTGATTTTCAGACCTTGTCCAAGTGCTTGCTGATACCTACCCGCTCCATTCACCTAAACACGTACACCCAGGGAGTTAAACGTGCATATTTATGTAACACCCGCGACCCGACCAACAAACAGACTTTAGGCTGGGCGCACACCGTCATTTTTGCTACAATAATCTTTGCCCTTAATCTCCCAACTGTAATCACTAGACATAGATAGCAATAGGGTAAATCATGTACTAGCGATCCATTGCTAGGTCTCCTTTTACACCTATGCAGGTGCGACAGAGCACACACGCAATTTGACGCATTACGTTAAGGCTAGGTTCACACTGTATGCGCATCAGGAATGTGCACAAAATATGTATTGCTTTCACCTTGTTTTTCTTGCTTATATTTTGTATCCCTGATGAAGTGATATTGGTTTTATGGCTGAAATGTGTTAAGAGTTTTTTATATTATTTATTACTCCAGGGCAATTGTCGAAGATTTTAGTAGCATAATCACCAGTGACGGCTGGTGGTATATTTTTTTTCGGGGAGGGCGGGCAAACAATGCTCCCGCCGCCCTGAGCCCACCCTTTGTTGAAGCCAAAAAAACCCCCATTGGAATCCATTCGTCTTATGCCCTGCATGTAGATTAGGGACCGGGCGTATGGATTAGGGGGCGGCGCCTCTGCGCCGCATAGGATAATCACACTAGTAAAAATTGTTAATTTGTACCCAGCCTTAAGCCAGCCATAGATAGAGTAATTTTCTTTCCTGCAAGCATGGGTTGATAGGGGAATTCCTCCCGTGGAGCCATTGTGTTCTCCTGGTCCTGCCAGCAATAGCTGTTAGCAATAATTGCATGTAAAATCCAATAGGTTGGTTATACCCAAGCTGATCAATCGATCAAATTGGGTACAATCAGCCGCCCATACAGGATTCAAATATTGGCCGGCCGAGATTTGGACCTTTTATGGCTGGCTTTAGATTAGTCATATTGTGCCTACTCATACAGCCCTACACACACATACCCATGAAATAAACATCTTCTGATCCTGCTTTGGGATTGGTAAATGAACAAATGTTAATGGATACCCTGTGACCTTCGCCAGACGTGAGCGATAATGCAAAGGTTAAAAAAGCAATTAGGGCATCACACTAACATTTGTAGCATCTAGAATAATGTATTTGTTAAATTTTGGAATAACATAAAATTTTCATCACATTTTTCACTGAATTTACTGGATTAAAGTTTCAGTTTATTTTAGCATCAGTTGTAGCAATGCAGGTGGAAATAGAGCACAGCAACCTAATGATACCTAGTGATATTGTTTTGTTTTTATTGCAATATTGTCTTCTTTTTACAAATATGTATACCTTTTGCCTTATTTTTCCTGTTTATATTTTGTAGCCCTGATGAAGGGAGATTTTTACTGCCAAAACGCGCTGGCTGTTTTATCTTGTGCAATATCCTGATGATAAAGAAGTGTTTTTTTTTTTTTCTTAACTCTACAACTATTGATCTGCTTCTAATATTGCTTCATTTGCTTGCTATCCTCTATATTCCACCCAGGGCTCTTTTTGAGGCCCCCTGGTTTATATGAGCTGCCAAGCCAAAACAATTGTGATGCCAAGCCAAAGCCATTAAGCTCCAGAAATCAGTTTTTGTTTTGGGATTTTTGCCTAAAATTGCAGAAGATCCACTGTGCCTTATTTATACTCTTGGAATTGAGGGTCGGGGGTATCAGCTCAGTATATAAACAGACGTGATTGGCCAGCTAATGTAAAATGGTGAGAAGGCCTGTTAGCAGCCCAATCTCCCAACCATCATCCCATGTCTCTGGCCAGCCTGTCGGAGTGGAACGCAGAGGTGTGTAAATAGAAACTCTTCATCAGATTGATTATGCCTCACCTGATTTTGCCTCGGCTCACAGTTGATTTACTTTTTCTCCCCTGATTTGTTTCAGTTATTGCATTTCATTGAGCGTACGCTATGCTGAGTGAGATTGTTATTGAGCCATTTATATCGGAGGAAGGAAACAATTTTATTTCACCGCCTGCCTTCATCAGGAATGCAAACAGATCTGTATTGTATAATGTGCAATCACCTGCACAGCCTGAATTGTAATAGGGGGAAATTACACGATTCACAGAGATCCTGTCAATCAAGACATAGTGCTATAGAGTCCGCTATAAACAGAACCTATACGGGTCGTCTGCTTTCCACAAGGAAGGGGAAAATGCCTTCAACTGCCCCTTAACACAGCGCTGTGGGAGGTCCCTCTGCTTGACATCCCCACCGATAAAATGTTTTTATAGTTGGGAAAAAGAAAAAGGAGCCATCAGCTCTGAGGACTGTAAAGAGTTCACCGATGTTCAGTTCTTTATCAGGAATTTCCAGGGGCATATTTTCATATCCTGGCACTGTCCCTGGAAATTAGGGACAATGGGCAATGATGGCACATTTTAAGTTGGAGATTTCAGTGCTGGCATTGCCACTGAAGGGCATGCATTTAGTTGGAGCTTTGAAGTGCTGGCATTGCCTCTTAAGGGCATGCATTTAGTTTTGGTGAGAACATTTAGTTCAGCTCGAAATTTGAAGTGCCTGGTCATAAGTGCACACATTGGAAGTTTGAAGAGCTAGTATCAATATTGATCATGTTTGGATGAATTAATCAATTTTCACACGTACTGCTAATCAGGGGCATTGCTAGGTCTACAAAAGATCTGGGGCTAGAGCCCATAGCAGAGAAGTAAAGTAAGTCATACGCTTGGGCAGGTATACACATGTATATAATATTATATATATTATCATTACATCAGGGTCCCCAGAGATCCCCCCCACTACTTAAATCAGGGTCCCCAGAGAGCCCCTCCTTATATCAAGGTCCCTAGAGAGCCCCGCTTACATCAGGGTCCCCAGAGAGACCCCCCTTACATCAGAGTCCCCAGAAAGCCTCCCCCTTACATCAGGGTCCCCAGTGAGTCCCTCCTTACCACAGAGTCCCCAGAAAGCCTCCCCTTACACCAGGGTCGCCAGAGAGAGTGTGCACTGCGGGCAGTGAGAGATGATGTAATCTCTCTGCTGTCTCATTGGCCCTTGCTGCGTGGCTGCTCTCCGGCTCTCCCGCGCTGCCTGCCTGTCGCACTCACAGCCTGAACAGGCCACTGCTGAACAGTGAGGGCGGAACAGCGGTTATGTAGGCCAGGCAGTGATAGATGAAATCTCTCTGCTGTCTCGCTTGCCCGTACTGCCTTACCGCTCTCCGGCTGTCCTGTGCTGCCTGGCTGCTCTCCCATGCTGCTTGGCTGCCGCACTCACGACCCAAATGCAGAGGCCATGGCCCGGTAGTGGGCCATGGACCTGTGGTTGGGGACCCTTGCCTGAGAGACTCGGGGCTATGGCCCCCAGATTCGGGGCTATAGCCCCAATAGCCACCCCCTAGTGACGCCTCTGCTGCTAATTTAGTCATTAGAGGCATTCGTTAAGTGCTGACATGTTACATATATCATACATTCATATCAGTACCTGCCCTCAAGATGTTCATAGCCTGAGGTTCCTTCATGTACTAGGGGCAATTTAGAGAGGAGCCAATTCAAATTTCGAGCTGAACTAAATGTTCTCACCAATGATGGCACATTGGTAGTGAAAACTCTGGCCTAACATACAACTGATGCCCCATATGCCAGCATACAACCAGGCCACGTAAAAATCATTGAATGAACAATTCGTTTCTGCAAAACCGGTCATAGATTTTTCCCCTCTCTCCATGGAAATGTGAGTGAGTCTTTCAGGGCATGTGTCCTGTAGCTGTTCACTTTTCCATTGGGAAAGACTGTACTACAGCCCAACAGGTGATAATTCAAGCACAAACCATCACTTCCGTTACATCTGCCCATCTTGTGCAGGCACCCCTGCCAAGCACAGCCAGGCTGGCTTACTGTTTATTATAGTAAAGCAGTAGAGCTGCCCCTAGCATGCTGTCATATTGGCCCCTAAGTTAGACTGACAGCAGATCCTGATTACAGTGCTAGCCCACCCTTTCTCAAAGTTGAGTGCTCCAGCACAGGAGATTACAGGAAGCTAATACGAAGGCAGATCCAAGTAGTTATACTAGCAGTGTTTGATACTTAACTGAATTAAATGACTGAATTAAATGGGTGCCAAGTAGTTAACACTTCTGCCTTGCAGTGCAAGCTTCCTCAGTTCAGATTCCGACCAACACTTTATCTGCATGGAGTTTTCATGTTCTCGTTGTTCAGGTTTCCTCTGGATACTCTGGTTTCCTCCTACACAGTGCAGCTGCGTAACCCCAAGAGGGCTGCTTAACCTCCTAAGCGCCGCGAGTCTCCAGGAGTCACAACAGGAAATGAGAGGAGGAGGATTCCCCTCTTAGGCCAACCATATATGGTTCGAATCTCAGCTGGTTCAGCAGGAACTGGCAGAGATTCGAACCGTTAATGGACAGGCAGAATGTACCATGTTAATTGATCAATCGATCAGCTTTGGTACAATTAGCCTGCGTGTTTCTCTTACGATTATCACCAGCAGCTGCTATGGCCCGCTAACGATAACCACTGTCTTCTCCCAGTGAGGACGGCTTCCCCTGCCCGCCTCAGCCAGGAGCAGACAATAGCTCAGCATGAGGGATTCCCCTATCAGCACTGTCTGCGTTGATGGCGTTATCGTGTAAATTTCTTTCTTGCAACCTGTGGCTGCAGGAAAGAAATTTGCACCGTCTATGGCTGGTCTTAGTCAGTTGTCACTAGAATAGGGATTCTCATGAATATCCCCTCTATTCCTGTTCTGCTCATTATTTTGGACTTTCCATCACTCTCTGTCTTGGTGTAAATGGTCACCAGGGGAAATAGAGAGAATGGATCTCCCCAGGTAAGTAAACAGGCAGCAGTAAAACTCAATGGAGTTTAAAGCCCCCACCACTCCATCGAAAACTAGAGTTGTGGCTTTAGATATACGTTCAGTAAAGGGAGGCCTGGAGTAAAAATAAGAATTCAACAGACGAAGGTCCGGCATGACAGGGGTTAAAGGGGCTTGGTATAGTTGGGGGAAGTTGGGCTAAGTTAAAAGTAAGCAAGGAGAAAGTTTAGTTGCTTGGGTTAAGGTCAGATAGGGGTGCAGCTGCAGGGGGGTTGTCTGATAGCTGAGTGGGGTGGGCTTCAGTTGGAGGTCAGCGAGTGAGAAAAAAAAAAAACTTCCCGCCCTGTAATTGTTGGTATCTCAGTTTTGGGTATTTGGGTTGTGATGGGTATGGCGGGGTGCAAGGTCCCTTATAGGTTAAATGGGCACAAGGTAAGGTGTAGGGACCCGTCTGAGATACGGCTCCCAGTGGTTGGGATGTGTATCTGCATGTGGTCTCTGAGTCGCTGGTTTTGGTGCTGGAGGCCTAAGTAAGCGATACGCAGGTACGGTCTTTGTTTGATGCCCTATGGGACCTTGTGGCTCCATTCTTTTATACACTGGGGGTTTATGTTATTATGTTATTTATCGGTTATTTGTAGTCAAGGAGTTATCTTCACCGGATAGTTCCAGACTCTCCTATAGAACTAAAATCCCGATCTCTGGAGATCCTGTGTAGACCGTAGTTTGGTGTAACAAACGTTCTTTCTAGGAAGATAAGAGAATGGCGCGTATGAAAAGAGAAGATGGATAAAGGTACGGCTTGTGCTCTATGCGGCGAGGGTCTGTTTCATGTGTCTGAGGCATCAGACTTCCACCGACTTCACAAACTATTAGAATGACTTTCATCTTTAACAAAGCCCCTTCCCAGAGTCTGACTCCCAGGATCCGGCTGGGTTTTTATATCACTCTGTGTAATGCGATTTCATCAGATGTGTCTGCGATCACAGATGAACAATACACGTGTGCCGAGACCACTGTCCTACTCCACACCCCAGAGACATGAGTGCGGCACACTAACGCTAAGCTTACTTCTTCCTGATTGTTCCAACACCGATACCATCACCAGATCTGTGACGTTGATGTGCCCCGATCAACTGCTGATTTGCAACATGTGTGGCACTAGGTGTATTAACCTGAACATACAATTAACATCATCATGGCTGCCCCCCCTGCAAAACATGCAGCTGGTCCAGATGAACACTGATAGTTTGTGCAAAAAAAGTAAATGAAAACCAAAGTACAAAAATCTCATATATGCTTTAACACTGGGGTGCTCAACTTTTTGAAGAGTGAGGGCCACTTAAAGTGTTACTAAACCCACAACAGTAAAATCTGTCTGCATATGCAGTGAAGCATGCTTGTTATATTCACTGTGGAACCTAAGAACTTAATCCCCATTGTATAAAAAGGCTGTCTTCTCTGATCCCCCCTTCTTATAGTGTCCCCAATCCATCTGTTGATAGTACAGAGTCTTTGGAGTCACTCTGCACATCAGTGGCGGCTGGTGGTATATTTTTTGGGGGGGCGACATAAAATGCACCTGCAACACCCCCCCCCCCCACCGTGGGTCCGTCAGGTCCACCACACACATCATCCCCCCAGGTCGGGTCACCAACACCAACCTGGCTAGTCAATCGATGAGCACTGGACTTACCCATGGTTAGTGCTTCCCTCCGGGTGACGGCTTCATCCCCTGCATCTCCCCCAGCGGCATCTGTGTCTCCTCCCTCCTCGTCGTGGCCCAATAGAATCACTTTTCCTTTTGGCCAATCGGGAAACGAGTCTCAGGACCCGCTTCCTAATTGGGCGGGAGGAGAATCAGCTCTCCACCCCGAGCCCACCTTTTCTTTAAGTCTATTAGAGCCCCTGGCTCGAATCACATGCTTCAAACTCCCCCCCCCCCAATGGAATCCATGCGTCCGACGCCTGCATGTAGATTAGGGGGCTGGACGCATGGATATGGGGGCAGCGCCCCTGTGTCCCTAATGGATGGGCCGCCCCTGCTGCACATGCTCAGTTTGGTGTGTATTGCTAGAGAGTTTTTTTCTTGTCTTGGGAGGGTGCATGTGATCAGCACAGGGCCAATCAGCTCTGTCCAGACAGAGGGTCAGGGATTACACAGCCTCATAGGACAGTCAGGGGAGAATGAAAACTCCTCCTACAAGCTTTAACCAGACACTGATAGAAGTCACAAGACTGCTATATACTGCTGATGAGAAAAGGTATTTAGCAGTTCATATTTACTAATATAATTGCATTTCCATGTTCTGTGTACTGTGGGAGACCAGATATAGTAAATGCAGGGTCCTGGGTTTAGTAACACTTTAAGTGATTTGGTAACCGGTCACAGGCCGCAAAGAACTATGGGGTTTTTCTACCCCCCAAAACCCCAAATGTAAACAAGCCCTTGCCATCCTAAGTAGTGGTCTGCTGGCTGACCACTCTCTGCTTAATCACTGATCAGAGAGGTCAGAAAACTGTCCATTGTCCCCCCTACCCCCCGGGCCTCAGCCTCTTTGTACAACCATCCATCCTCTGATGCCTATGGACACCCATAGAGCCATCCCTTTACAATTTCCATGACTGTAAACTTTTACTTGTCAGACAAAGCGTAGGCTGTGCTGGCTGATCACACGTTACTGTAATACAGAAGCCGGGTCCAGATACATACGTGGGAATTCCCACGAATGGAACGCAACCCAAAAATATGTGGCCACTTCAGAGTCATTTTTGCAACCAGAGAAAAGACAAATGGAAGCAGTGGTACTAAATAAACCCAGGTAAGATAAACATTCACAAGGTTAAGTCCGATTATCTCAGAACTTGTCAGGAGCGGCCCCCTCTAAAGAAAGCATCTGCTGTTCCAGCCGCCATCCCAAGTCATTAGGGAGAGGAATTCTGGGAGGAATCTGATGCACATTCATCAAGTGATGGATTAATACTCAGCCCCAGCTACATTGTACTGAGAATTAGAGACTGGCAGCTTCTCAGCAGCAGAATGATGATAAAATATTTGTATTAGTAGATTATAGAACACTTCAGATTCCTCGCGCTACGCAGATAGGAGGATGAGAAATGGTGGCATCATACACCATCCGCCTCCAGATGGAACCTGTTTAAAAAGTCTGCAATCCGATACTAGCTGATCACACACAGAATACTAATATATATACACTATTTTACCAAAAGTATTGGGACGCCTGCCTTTACACGCATGAACTTTAATGGCATCCCAGTCTTAGCCCGTAGGGTTCAATATTGAGTTGGCCCACCCTTTGCAGCTATAACAGCTTCAACTCTTCTGGGAAGGCTGTCCACAAGGTTTAGGAGTGTCTATGGGAATGTTTGACCATTCTTCCAGAAGCGCATTTGTGAGGTCAGAGACTGATGTTGGATGAGAAGGCCTGGCTCGCAGTCTCCACTCTAATTCATCCCAAAGGTGTTCTTTCGGGTTGAGGTCAAGTTCCTCCACCCCAAACTCGCTCATCCAAGTCTTTATGGTCTTGCTTTGTGCATTGGTCCAAATCATTTGGTGGAGGGGGGATTATGGTGTGGGGTTGTTTTTTCACGGGTTGGGCTTGGCCCCTTCACTGGAACTAACTGGGCATCAGCATACCAAAACAATTTGGGCAATTTCATGATCCCAACTTTGTGGGAACGGTTTGGGGATGGCCCCTTCCTGTTCCAACATGACTGAGCAGCAGTGCACAAAGCAAGGTCCATAAAGACATGGATGAGCGAGTTTGGGATGGAGGAACTTGACTGGCCTGCACTGAGTCCTGACCTCAACCTGATAGAAGACCTTTGGGATGAATTAGAGCGAAGACTGCAAGCCGGGTCTTCTCGTTCAACATCAGTGCCTGACCTCATAAATGCACTCTTGGAAGAATGGTCAAACATTCCCATAGACACTCCTAAACTTTGTGGACAGCCTTCCCAGAAGAGTTGAAGCTGTTATAGCTGCAAAGGGTGGGCCAACTTAATATTGAACCCTACAGACTAAGACTGGGATGCCATTACAGTTCAAGTGCGTGTAAAGGCAGGCGTCCCAATAATTTTGGTAATATATTGTATATCTATCTATCATAAAAGAAAACATCATTGACCTTTCATCATAGTTCCAGGGCCAAAGCTACCTGACAGAGCCAGCAGCAGGACACTGATTGTTTTTTTTTGGCTGTCTGTAAGGATGGCATTCTGACCACAACTGAAGGAAGCATTGTTCCCACTGACCACCAATGTAGGGGGCATTATTCCCCACAACCACAAATTTAGGGGCATTCTTCCCACTGATCACCAATGTAAGAGTCAATCTTCCCATTGACCACCACTGAAAAAAGCTTTGTTCCCAATGACCATCAATATATAGGTCATTCCTCCCACTGACCACCAATGTAGGGGGCATTCTTTCTACTGACCACCAATATCAGGAGCAAACTTTACACTGACCACCAATGTAAGGGGCATTCTTCCCACTGATCACCAATGTAAGGAGCATTCTTCCCACTGATCACCAATGTAAGGAGCATCCTTCCCACTGATCACCAATGTAAGGAGCATCCTTCCCACTGACCACCAATGTAAGGAGCATGCTTCCCACTGACCACCAATGTAAGGAACATTCTTCCCTCTGACCACCAATGTAAGGAGCATTCTTCCCACTGACCACCAATGTAAGGAGCATTGTTCCCACTGACCACCAATGTAAGGAGCATTCTTCCCATTGACCACCAATGTAAGGAGCATTCTTCCCATTGACCACCAATGTAAGGAGCATTCTTCTCACTGATCACCAATGTAAGGAACATTCTTACCACTGACAACCAATGTAAGGAGCGTTCTTCCCACTTGCAACCAATGTAGGGAGCATTCTTCCCACTGACCACCAATGTAAGGAACATTCTTCTCACTGATCACCAATGTAAGGAACATTCTTCCCAATGACCATCAATGTAAGGAGCATTGTTCCCACTGACCACCAATGTAAGGAGCATTCTTCCCTCTGACCACCAATGTAAGGAGCATTCTTCCCACTGACCACCAATGTAAGGAACATTCTTCCCGCTGACCACCAATGTAAGGAGCATTCTTCCCACTGACCACCAATGTAAGGAGCATTGTTCCCACTGACCACCAATGTAAGGAGCATTCTTCCCATTGACCACCAATGTAAGGAGCATTCTTCCCATTGACCACCAATGTAAGGAGCATTCTTCTCACTGATCACCAATGTAAGGAACATTCTTACCACTGACAACCAATGTAAGGAGCGTTCTTCCCACTTGCAACCAATGCAGGGAGCATTCTTCCCACTGACCACCAATGTAAGGAACATTCTTCTCACTGATCACCAATGTAAGGAACATTCTTCCCAATGACCATCAATGTAAGGAGCATTCTTCCCACTGGCCTCCAATGTAAGGGACATTCTTCCCACTGACCACCAATGTAAGGAGCATTCTTCCCACTGATCACCAATGTAAGGGACATTCTTCTCACTGATCACCAATGTAAGGAACATTCTTCCCACTGACCACCAATGTATGGAGCATTCTTCCCACTGACCACCAATGTAAGGAGCATTCTTCCCACTGATCACCAATGTAAGGAACATTCTTCCCACTGATCACCAATGTAAGGAACATTCTTCCCACTGACCACCAATCTAGGGGGCATTCTTTCCACTGACCACCAATGTAAGGAGCATTCTTTCCACTGACCACCAATATAAGGAGCAATCTTTACACTGACCACCAATGTAAAAGGCATTTTTCCCACTGACCACCAATGTACGAGGCATTCATGACCCCCATTGAATTGTTTTTTGGGAGAGGTTCCTGAGATTTGGTAGTTTTAAGGGTTCCTGTTTGGTAAAAAGTTTGAGAAAGGCTGCTCTATGTTGCGCTCGCATTGTTTTCTTTCTTCAGTCTGTCAACCAAACTGAGCAGGAGAACTGATTGCTAAGCCATCCAAAGGGCAGACGGTCTTGGCTGGTCATCAGGCAGAGCGCGGTCCTTGACTATAGGTCAAACTTCAACAAGCCCCCGCTATGCCCAATGGGTGGAATGACCCTCTGTGGCTAAACCAGGGGCCACCATTTGTGAAAAGTCATCTTTTATCAGCATACAGTAATTGGATAATCATCTGGAAAGTATCCCTTTAAAACATTCTCTCGACTGCCCTTGATGCCAACTCAGAATTCTTGCATCTCCAGCGTGATATTTGCAAAGTTAATTCTCAAAATAAACCGATCAGCAGATTCCAGATTGTATAATTAGGACCCAGAGATTCAGCCACTTCAGCGGGGTAGCAGCAAGCATTACCGCTTCCACATGAGCCCGACTTCAAGGGAGCCGCCGCGCTCTGTGTAATTACATTATGATGGGGTTTTAGAACAACGTTTATTTTTAACTCGTACACTTGTTATTAATTAGGAAAGTGCCATTACTGGGCGCACATAAGAGACACATATGTCAGCAGTTATCCGCTCTTTCCGGCGCAGTAAACAGTTTGAGGCACATGTGGAAGATCCTGCGCACAGGTCAAGTGATCTCTGCCTGGTTTTTTCCTGTAACAGTTCCACTATTACAATTACCATCTGGATGCGTCCATGAAACGCGTCATATTCCATTCTGGTACAAGAAACGGCAAATAAACAGACCTTCAGCATTTCGCCAGGAATCGATTCAGTCCTAAACTTCGTATAATCCACGGCCCATTTAGAGTTTAGCACACACTTCCGCAATCGCATTACATATACTGAAGTACCATTCATTCTGAATAGTTTCAAACAGTGGATAAATACCGCGCTAAAGTGCCAAAAAGCGGCAAAACCACGTGATATAACCACGGCCCATCTACAATAAATCCAAAATAGTCGCACTTCTGTGCTGAATAATAACATCCTAAGGCCTCATATACACGGGCATTTTGAAAAAATTAGCTGTAAGGCCGGTACCGATGCCAGGAAAAAAATCGGCGTTAAAAACACGATTTTATCAGCATTTTGCATTGGCGTTAATGCGCGTTACTGAGCGTCAGCGCTAAGTCGCGTTTTGTTTAAAAAGACATCCCTCTGCTTTTTTTTGACAATTTAAAATGGCGGCACTAAAAACGCTGGTTAATGTTGCTACGATGCTAATGTGCGTTATTGAGCGTCATGCCGGCTCAGCGCCAAAAACGCTCTAAACGCTGCAGCTTCGGAACGCGCATGTCCTGCGTTAGATTTACAGATTAAGAACGCTGACGCCATTTACAGCTCAAAAACGTCATCGTGTGTATGAGGCCACTGAATAACATGGTGTGGCGTTCTTAAGCTGTAAAAACAGCTCAAAAAAGCGGCGTTAGTAACGCCCACGTGTATGAGGCCTAATACTTCTAAAATATCCCAATAAATGATTGGCTGATTAGATCAGGACAATAAATAAATAAATACCCCTCTAAATCATAAATATACAGTGCAAAATTCATAACGTCATAACATTTCATATTCAATGAAGAAAGAGAAGTTTAGGAATATTAAGTGTCCAAAAAATTAATGTGTAATGTGCTGAAAAAAGCAGTGCAAAAATAAGTCCAAAAAGCAAGAAAGAAAAAGATCAGAGAAGAAGTCCAATTCCAGGAGACCCTGGAAGACGTCACATAAGACGAAACATGTAGGGCGGAGCCACGCATTGATGTCACCATGCCTTACGTGATCCAGGAAGGATGGGCGATATGGATACTGCAGTTTGCCAGCAAATCTTGATTTTATGCAATTCGTTTACAGATGTTGTGCGAGTACCCTAAGCACTGTATATTTGTGATTTAGAGGGATATTTATTGTTCTGATCTAATCAGCCAATCATTTATTAGGGTATTTTAGAAGTATTATGATGTTGGTTGAACTGGATGGACTTGTGTCTTTTTTCAACCTGACTAACTATGTAACTATGTTATAATTCAGCACAGAAGCGGGAAAATTTTGGATTAATTAATTCTGAATTGTTCCCTAATAAAATGGCGCATGCACATGGGCATCTGGGGGAGGTAAAAATAGAAGGTTGAGCTGTGGTATTGTCACTCCTTGGCTGCCCCCCTTAAGCTGCAATGGAAGATGATGGGGTTGCACATATGCTGGAGCTGCTGTAAAAATGATATCCTGTCACACTCAGCGGTCAGTACTGATGCTGAACACAACCCGATCAAGTGAAGCATGCCACAACCACCCTGGTGCATGATTTTCGGGGTTAAATCAGGTGGTGAGGAGGCAACATATCACCTTCCAGCCATCTGTCAACTTCCCTCTGAAAAGCAACACACTGCAGATCACTTTTCAAAAGGGGTGGCAAGGGCTGCCGCAAATGGGAACAAGTTCTAAGGCGATGCATATACATTGCAGCATGTCAAGAGGCACAACACCACATCGCAGTGCATCACAAAATTTATGGCACTTTAAATTTTTGCAACTTCTTGGTGTGTTGGCAGCCTATTATTTTTAATTGGCTGCCTCAACATAATGCACCAAGAAAAAAGCGAATGTAAATGGGGACCCAGAGGTAGAATGTAGGGATAAGAGCTGCACGATTCTGGCTAAAATGAGAATCACAATTTTTTTGCTTAGAATAAAGATCACAATTCTTGCGACGCAACATCATCTTTCACATTTTACAAAGAAATTGGGCAAACTTTACTGTTTAGTTTTTTTTTTATAAATTCATTAAAGTGCATTTAAAAAAAATGCATTTAAAAGACCGCTGCGCAAATACAGTGTGACATAAAATAGTTCAAGAACCGCCATTTTATTCTCTAGGGTCTCTGTTAAAAAAAAATATATAGAATGTTTGGGGGTTCCAAGTAATTTTCTAGCAAAAAATATTGATTTTAACTCGTCAGAAAAAAGTCTTTACATGGTTAAACTGATCTCATTAAATCCTGGTTCACCCTGGGGCGACTTGTCAGGCGACAAGTCGCGCTCCATGCAGTGCAATGGAACCGTTCTAATAGGAGCGACTCAAGTCGCTTCGACTTAGAAAAAGGTTCCTGCACTACTTTGGGGGCGACTTCAAGCGACTTGCATTGACTTCTACTACAGAAGACGTTTGCAAGCCGCAATGCACGGGGCGGCTTCAAAGTGGGACGAGAATTGGGCAACTTTGAAGCCGCTCCTGTGTGAGCCGACTCTTACAGACCAAAGTTCATTCCTTTGATCTAAGGCTCCATTTACACGGTACGCTATTGCAATCTCCCCTGGCCGATTTTTTTTGACAGCTAGAAGCCGGCATCTAAAACGGCCGTTTAGTCGCGTTTTGCATGCCGCGTTTAGTGGCATTTTGCTGTCTAGGAGCATTTTAAAAAGAAAACAAAAAAAAAATGTTTTTCTTTTTTTTCAAAATGGAAACGCCAATAAACGAAACAGTTCTAGACGCGAGTTACCGTGTTTAGGCGCGCTTAAAGGCAGTACAAGCTGTTTGGCGTTTCAAATGCCTCTGAACTGGCATCTGAACCCATTTTGCGTTCCAAAAAACTGCCTGGAAATGACCCTGTGTTAGTGCCTATTCACATAGGGGCGACTTGCGATCCGACTTGAGTTGCCTCAAGTCGCCCCAAGTCGCTTGACATTTGAAATCCCATTGAAATGAATGGGAGCCGTCTTAATATACACGACTGAAGTCGCTCCGACTTCAAGGCGACTTCTGAAAAGGTTCCTGTACTACTTCTAGGCGACTTCTATCCGACTTGTGCCCATAGGATTCAATAGAAGTCGCCTCCAAGTCGGATCCCCCATCTACATAGAAGCGACTTTACAGTCAAAAGAATAGAATTTATTTTTAGGCAGCCCCCTCCCTCCCTTCTCTGATTGGTCAAGTCAAAGTCGCCTGGCAAAAGTCGTGTTGTAAAGTCGCCTGAGGTCTTTGAAGTCGCGCTGGAAGTCGCGCTGAAAGTCGCGCTTAAATCGCCTAGCGAAATCGCGCTGAAATCGTGTCGCCCCTATGTGAATGCAGCCTAAATGTACTGATAAGATAACAGAGGGAAGTTCAGGGGCAGCTGAAAAAAATGCCCAAATGCTGTCCGTTTACCAGCAGCAGTGTAAATGAGGCCTAAAAGGACTAAATGTTACAATATTTCTCTTTATCTCCGCCTGAGCAATGTTGTCATAAACTTGGCAGGCTGCCTGGATTTTTTGTCTGCTGTCAGAAGTGAGCAGCGAACTCTCTGCACTTGTTACATAGAATCGGGGAAATGCTGTTTTAAGAACGTGAGGAGTGTTGAATCGTGATCTCAATTCTTTACCGATTAATCGTGCAGCTGTAGTAGGGATGCAACGATATATTGGCCGCTGAGAATTATTGGGCGAAAATAGGGTTACTGGCATTTTGCCAATGGAAAAAAAAAGTGCGACTAATGGCATGCTGCATCCCATTGACTTCAATGCAAAATGATGTCCCATTGACTTCAATGCAAAATGATGTCCCATTGACTTCAATGCAAAATGATGTCCCATTGACTTCAATGCAAAATGATGTCCCATTGACTTCAATGCAAAATTGCGTCCCATTGACTGCAATGCAAAAAAAAAATGGCGTCCTATTGACTTCAATGCAACAAAAAAACCCTACTGACTTCAAAGCAAAATTGTATCCCATTGACTTCAATACAAAATTGCGTTCCATCATATTCAATGCAAAATCACATTCTATTGACTTCAATGCAAAAACACCAGCCACAATAATTAACCACTTCAGCCCCGGAAGGATTTCACACTTTAGGACCAGAGCACTTTTTGCGATTCGTCACTGCGTCGCTTTAACTGACAATTGCGCGGTCGTGCGACATTGTACCCAAACTAAATTGATGTCCTTTTTCCCCCCACAAATAGAGCTTTATTTTTGTGGTATTTGATCACCTCTGCGTCACTTCTGATCACCGCTACAAATAACAGAAGAGCGACAATTTTGCAAAAAAAACCCCCAATATTTCTTACTTTTTGCTAAAATAGAAATCTAAAAAAAATTATAAAAAAACATTTTTTTTTCATCGGTTTTGGCCGATTTATATTCTTCCTCATATTTTTGGTAAAAAAAAAAATCACAATCGGCATTTATTGATTTGGTTTGCACAAAAGTTGCGGCGTTTACAAATGATAAGAATTTATGGGATTTTTATTTATTTTTTACTAGTAATGGCGGCAAACTGCGATTTTTAGTGGTACTGCGATATTGCGGCGGACATGTCGGACCATTCTGACACTTTTTTGGGACCATTGGCATTTATACAGCGATCAGTGCTATAAAAATGCACTGATTACTGTATAAATGCCATTGGCAGTGAAGGGGTTAACCTGGAGGGGGCGCTCCAAGGGTTAGCGGTGTTCCCTCACTGTGTTTTAACTGTATGGGGGCTGGGCTGGCAGGGGGAGGGGAGTGATCACTGCTTCCATATACAGGAAGTCTGTGATCACAGCCCTTCCCCCTCTGTCAGAACGGAGATCTGTTTACATACACGGACCTCCGTTCTGTCTCTCCGGGGGGGGGGGCATCGCGGGTAGCCAGCGCCGATCGAGTCCGCCCTACCCGCTCCCTGCCCCCCCCCCGGAACACAGTGAGCGTGCGAGCGCACCTCCGGCGGCACGCACAATACTCGTTATCGCGGCCGCCATCAGGTGACTGCGTTTCGCGATAACTAACCACTTAGCCGCTGTCAAGCCACGGCGGACAGTCGGCAAGTGGTTAATGTAAACAGTTAAAAAAACTGTCCATTTTAGTTTCTGTTTTCGGCCAAGTGCATTCTGAATTTTTCGGTTTTGGTATCGGAATTTTCATTTTGATGCACCACTAGTAGAATGTTACAAATTTGACTTTTGTTTATAGCACCGTCCTCCTCAAAGACAACAAGGGCTACTAGAATATAAACTACTAGGCCAGCAGATACTGCAGGTGTGCTAAAGTCAGAATGTTCGCAGCCACAACTATTGCATTCGGATATCTGTATAGGGTTAATAGCTGTAATGATCGCATTCAGTAGATGAAATACTTTTTTTATTTTATGCGGGACCGTTGGATAAAAGGTAAGTAAGGATCCCTTTAGTTCTGCTTTAAGTTTATCTAAAACTGCATGTCCTACCCTCCGCAGGGTGACAATGCTGCTGGGCGACATTTCTGCAAAAAGCATGATCACCCGCCACTTGCAGAAGTGGAAAATCAACAGATCTCCTACGCTTCTGGCTCATCTGGGTAAGCAACAGACGGTATTAACACATCCCCATTGTTATATCCATTTATGATTTACTTGGATTACACTTACATTATATATTGTATGTTACGGCCCATGTCTCTTTTTTTGATTTACTTTCTTTAGATGACAATGTTTGACCCCTCCTGAAGAAGCTGATCCGCGAAACATGTTGAGGATTCTGTCAAGACTTGTTACATCCAAGATCCCCAGTTCACGCTGGAGACTGTTGCAAAGTTCCTAAATGTGTTTGCACGCCTGTAACTACTGATTTTAAATTGTTTTCTTGTGTTTTTTTTTTCTCCTCCCCAGGGATCTGTATGTGGGGCAGCCCCAGGCTCCCCCTAGTTTCCAGATCTACCGGCAGGTCATACAACTATGTTGCAGGTAATGAAACTACAGAACACCCCCTCCCCTGTAATGGAGAAGACAGAGGGGTGTTATGTAGTTTCAGCACACTTTCTGTCCTAGGGCGACAGCACTGCTCAGCATGGTCATCACCTTAGAGCACGGAGTGAGTTAACGGCAGGATTACCAAGTTAACCACTTCAGCCCCAGAAGGATTTCCCCCTTCATGACCAGAGCACTTTTTGCGATTCTGCACTGCGTCGCTTTAACTGACAATTGCGCGGTCGTGCGACGTTGTATCCAAACAAAGTTAATGTCCTTTTTTTCCCCACAAATAGAGATTTCTTTTGGTGGTATTTGATCCCCTCTGCGTCATTACTGATCGCCGCTATAAAAAAAAAAAAAGAGCAACAATTTTGAAAAAATACAAATCCAAAAAAAATATTTAAAAAAAAATGTATTCATCAGTTCGGCCGATTTGTATTCTTCCTCATACTTTTGATTTTAAAAAAATCACAATCGGCATATATTGATTGGTTTGCGCAAAAGTTGCCGCGTTTACAAACCAATGAGAATAATTTATGGCGGTATTATTTATTTATTTAATTTTTACTAGTAATGGCGGTGATCTGCGATTTTTAGCAGGACTGCGACATTGCGGCGGACATATCGGACACTTTTGACACTTTTTTGGGACCATTGGCATTTATACAGCGTATACTGTGTAAGTGTCACTGGCAGGGAAGGGGTTAACACTAGGGGGCGATCAAGATGCTAACTGTGTTCCCTGGGATGTGTTACTAACTGTGTGGGGGCTGGGCTGCCTGGGGGAGGAGAATGATTGCTGCTCCCATATACAGGAAGGATACGATCACACTCTTTCCCCCCTCTCAAAACAGAGATCCGTGTGTTTACATACACGGATCCCCGTTCTGTCACTGCGGGGGAGCGATCGGGGGTAGCCAGCGGACATCGATTCCGCCCTACCCGCTCCCTTGCTCCTCCGCTACATAGTGTGAGCCACCGGCGGCGCGCACGCGCTCACGATCCACCATCTAGCAGACGCTGTCAGGTGACGGCAATATGCGATATCGAGCCAAGTTGCCGTCGTAAATCTTTTTACGATTTACGGCGGCTGGTGGGCAACTGGTTAAAACAAAGAGAATAAAAGTGTGAAAAAAGAAAACTAATGCAGCCACCACACCTAAGGACTAGTAAGCTGCAATACTCTGCATTTTTGTTTTTACCTTAAGATAGCTTTAAGGGGAAAAAAAAAAAAGTTAAAAAATAAGTCAGTGCCGACTCTTTACGCTGAACGGTCCAGTTGTCCCTTCCACACCCAGAATGACAGGTCCACCATATACAGACTCTCCTTCTTGCATGTCAGATTAATGGCATGAATAACTTTATTGCTAATCACGTCCTGTGAACATAGCAAGTCATGGGATTCGATCCAGGCCAGGCTTGGAGGACGAGTAAATCTGACACAGTAGGCAAAGGTGTTTCTGGAAAATTAGCAAATCAATTGTGCTTATCCTTGCCGGTGCGTTCTATACAAGGGTTCGGGAACCCGCCGCACTCCATCACCATCCAGCTAACCGTAGCTCATCTGTCCTCGCTGGGAATTTTATTGGCCTCCAAAATCACCAGCAAGGATCCCTGTAATTATAAAGAACAGCTTGTACTATTGTACAACCAGATGCTGCGAGGACTTATTACAGGAGAAGGAGCATCCAAGGGTCCTTATTAGCCGGAGCTTTAACATCTTTTCAGCAGAACTGTCCACGTCTTAGACTTGTAAGCCCCTTTATAGGTGCTATATAGAAGAAGCATGGACTGTCAAATCACAGTAGGGGTAAAGCGCCGCTAGTTTCCCCCATAAGGGGTTAAAAGTGGCAGCGTGCGGCGTTTCCCGAAACGGCATTCAGCTGCTTCGGAAGCGCTGCCCATGGATTTCAATGGCACGGGCAGTGGAGGAGCACCGCTCACTGCACCGCCCCAAAGATGCGTCTTGCAGGACTTTTTTCCTGTCCTGGAAGCGCACCGCCCCAGCGCGAGAGCACTCAGGGGGTGCATTGGAATGAGTTTTTCAGGCACCTTACTGGCACACCTGAAAAACGTCTCCGTGTGAAATTTTAAATATTTTTCAAAACTCCCACGGCACACCTGCAAATCTCACGTGGCACACAGTTTGAGAATCACTGTTGTATAGTAATGTATAGGATTTGTTCACCCCCCACAAGGTCAGAAATGTCCCAATTTGAAACGATCAGGAGTATTTCTTCTGATTCTTCAGCGGAGTTTAACCTGCAGAAACCTCAGCCAGCTATGGCGGGCTGTCTATACGGGGGTTTTTTTTTTTTTATGAAGCACATGATCAGAGCCTGAGGCTCTAATTGGCTTCAAAAAAGAGTGGTAACTGTGCACCGAGCCACTTGTGTGACAATAGCAAATTCATTTTCACTATTGTCTTCCCGATGCTCCTCCTGGCCAATCAGGAAGCAGGTACTCAGACCCGATTGGCCAGGGAGTCTTAGGACTCCCAATCATGTCTCCAGACACACTTCCTGGTCAGCCCAGAGGAGTGGTCCGGCTCTTCATTCGTGGGGGTGCTTGGGTGATCGCCACCTTCCCGGGGGGGGGGGGGGGTGGATGGCACCAGCACCAGCCGCCACTGCCTGCTATTACTCCATAGGCATGGGGTTCAGGACTAGACTTACCACTGCAGGCTGTGTGATCTGAGTCAATGGTAGACTTAATTATTTAAGATGAAAAGGATGAATATACATGAATCGCTTACCTACTGGGCACTTATACCCCCTTTCTGCCCAGGCCAATTTTCAGCTATCAGCATTGTTGCACTTGAATGACAATTGCGCGGTCGTGCAACACTGTACTCGTATGACATTTTCTTATGGTGATATTTAATCACCACTGGGGGTTTTTATTTTTTGCTAAACAAATGAAAATTTTGCAAATGCAGTAAGTAATATTTCTCCTTCACTTTTGTGCACTAATGAGGCTGCACTAATTGGCACTGTTGGGGCTGCACTGATGATGTCCGTGCCCGTCCAGCCGAGCAGTGCTAAGTTGAACTGGACACCTGTACCCTCCAGTCGTGGCTAAATGCCAGAGCCTCATGCACCAGCGCTAAACACCCAGTGAGCTATGAAAATCATTTGTTAGAAGCAAACCATCAAGCTGGTTTTGATATCTCCAGCGATGAGATCTTTTACAGCTGTCACAGCTAATAGGCAAGCTGTCTGCTATTGGTTCCTGCACTCTGCGCCCGTCATTTCTCTGCTTGCTTCTCTGATAATCCTTCCAGAATACGGAGAGAACGGTGGGGATTGGTGGGCTGCACACAGCATTTACTACCCAATATCACACCAACTGTCAGCTATTTCCAGTGTTCTTCATTATAATGTGTCCTCATCAAGGACTATTCATCATGGAGGTGCAAACCGCATTTCACACAAAGTTTCGGCTAAAACTGCTAGCTGACGTTTTGCACGTTTATTCACACTCGTGCTTAATGACACAATTTGATTTTAATGGAAATTCCGGAAACCTCACAACCTAAACAGTTGTTAAACCAATCTGCTTTAAAGCCGAACTCGTCATTCCTTTATGGCTCCAAAGGATAAATATCCATTTTGTGTCCATCAAATGTTTTTGCAGACCTAGACCTTGTAAAAGTAGCAGTAATCTCATCACTGTGCTATAGCCTGTGCAGAGCTGTGGGAGGGGCTCAGTAGGCCCCACCCACTACAGGCTGCCTGCATTAAACGACAGGAGGGGGCGGAGACAAGACCAGTTACCCTGCAGAGAGAGAGAGAGCAGCAGTGAGCGGTCTTTATTACACAGGTAAAGCCTCACAATGGACTGCACAGATCTGGAGGCTGGGTTCACATCTATGCAAATTGGATGCGGCTTACAACATATCCAATTCGCAGACCATTTGAAAACATGTTGTCTTCAATGGGTCTGGTTTACATATGTGCGGGTTCATTCGCACTCTGCATTGCACAGAAAACGTGTCCATTTTCTGTGCAGTGCGCTGCGAATTCCAGGCACACTGTTCAATGGGACTGCATCTGATACGCAGATGTGTTCCGTTGTGAACAGGGATCTCTCCCCCTTTTCACTACACCCCCCCCCAGGTCAGCTGATCCTCTGCTAGAGCTGATAGAAACTGCTGAACAGCAGCTGTTTCTCTTTGCAGGGGGGACAGAGCTGGAAGTTGCACCGGACTGGTGTGAATCCAGCTGGAAGGAATACACAAATTAAATAATTTAGTGCTGTGTTTTCCTGCCTCCTTATAACGTCCCCCATGAGCTCCTGAACCTCTCCTTTTCCCACTCCTGTTTGGAATGAGCAGTGCATGTTAGCTGTGGTCATGTGCACTGCTCTATGCACCAGTGGCAGCCCATAATGCAGGGCCCAGGGGTGCTGCCCCCTAATCCATGCATTCAGCCCCCTAATCTACATGCGGGGTGCCGGACGCATGGATTCCAATGTTTTTTTTTTTTTTTGAAACGTGATTAGAGCCAGCTTCAAAAAAAGGGCAGGTTTGCACCCCGAGCACACCCACTTGTATTCCATCCCCATGACTATGTCCCGTTGTTGACGCGTCTTCCATCCCCATGATCTATGCTCCGTTGTTGACGAAACGTACGTCGGGGAAGACGCGCTGACGTCACTGCCGAGAGACTGTATTCAGAAGCCGGCCCGCTCATATTGTTCTGATGATTTTACGCTGCTGTAAGTGCAATATTCTTTATTTTAAATAAACCTCTCAACGGTATTACACCATTTGCCCTTATCCTTTTCTTTTGGGTATCTGGCAGATTGAGTGTGCCCTGCGGGCGAGTGGGCTGTTCATAAGTCACCCAGAGTCTGACTTGAGGTTGATCTAGACGGCTAATATCCACATTCCTCTGATGTTGTCAAGTTATACTTGTCCTGCTTGGATCCTCTGATTGTTAGGTACATCCCCAGGTGGGGACCCGGGCTGGGGTACAGCCAATGCGCTTTATGGCGCCTACATCTGGTAAGCTGCCACTAGATAAGAGGTGGAGGTGTCACAATTAGCCCTGCTCTTCACGTGGTGGATTATGCCTATGAAGACACATCTGTGTGCGTTTCCTACTTGGACTGCTCGTATAATCAATGTGGATCCTTCTATATCACACTATTTTGGACTTCTAATATTTATTTACTTCATCTCAAGTCATATGATGTTCTGTATATGGGATTGTTCTTTTCACTACTGTATCAACAGACATTAGATCTATCTTTATAGTTTACTAGCGTGACCAGTTTTTTTGGAATATTGCTAGGTTGGGTACGAGGTTAGTACTGTCCTGGTTGCTGCTGGCTTTTGTGCATCATTAGTCATGGTCTAGCGCAGTAGTCTTTCCCTTTTTTACACCCACTTGTGTGACAATAGTGAATGAATATTTGCTGTTGTCTTCCAGGTTCTCCTCCTGGACAATCAGAAAGCATCACCTGAGACTCGATTGGCCAGGAAGTCTTAGGACTCCTAATCATGTACACACTGGCCAATCATGTCTCAGGACACACTGGCCAATCGTGTCTCAGGACACTTCCTGTTCAACCTGGAGGAGAACTTAGTGGAGAATGGGCCGGCTTTTCATTCCCCCTGGCTCCTAAGGTTAGCCTCCGTCGCCGCCCGGAGGGGGTCAGACTGATGGTTGCGGTGATCGTCTCTCCAGGGGGGTGTTTGCAGCGATCGCCATCTTTACGCCAGCCGTTTGTCTCCCGTGAAGGGGGTTTGGGATTGTCCGCCATTCGTCTACTGCGCGCGTGGGGGGGTAGCTTGCGGCAATCATCCGTCTGTACAGAGGGGCTGCCATTGGTTTGCCCCCCCTCCCGAAATATTTAGCACCAGCCGCCACTGCCATTCTCACTACTCATCCCATAGTTTACAGTCCCTAGCCCATTTTAGGAGTGAGCAAGAGAGGGCGACTACGTTCCTAGATACAATGGGACCATGGAGAAGGAATGTAGCCATCCTCTAACAGGAAGGAGTTAAGAATAAATACTTGAAACTTTTTTAAACCAGTCACTTTGACTCGACAAAGTTAATAAATCTAATAAGGTGGTCAGCATGAATCTTTCATAAGTAAGCCTGCAGAAATAATTTAAAAAGTGTCATTAATTTTTATCTGCAGAACTTATATAGCTCCAACAGTCTGCACATTGCTTTACAAAGGGGGACAGTACAGTTACAACACAATTAAATACAAACGGTAAGGAGGGCCTTGTTCGGAAGAGCTTACAATCTAAAAAGTAATACTCACATTCCTACATAAGCTTGGTTGTGGATGGTTCTCTTTAATCACTTGAATGAAAATTAAAAGGGAAAACTCCTGAGTCCCCCCCAGAGTCCTAATCTGCCTGTGTCTTTAATCGCCTGCGTGAAGAATGGAAATGAAGAGAGTTGGGGGGGTCATCTGGCGTCCTCCGTGTAAACATTTCCCCTCCTTGGGACTCTCAGGGAGATGGCACAATCTACGAGCATGTGTCTGGGCTTAATTGATCTAATTAAAGTTGTGATGGCCAGAGGGAGGTGTATTTAAAGTAAGGAACAAAGGGATTTATCTCTGCTACTAAAACTGTCCAAATGCAAAATAACAGGAAAAAAAACAAAAAACAAAATGGGTTTTCAAAAACATTCACCTGTCCGGTTCCCCTATGGGCCCGGCCCAACCCTACCAGTGAAAGAAAAAAAAACTAAGATATGTTTAAAAATTGGCATCTTTATCGGCAGCAATACAGGAATGACAGATCCCCCAAGTCAGCTTTTCTCCGCAATTAGATCTCCAGACAGAAGAGTGAAAGGAAGCTCCCCCGAGGCGAGGGCCTCTTGAATATTCATGGATTTAATTTCTATAAAATCCTTCTGCTCTTGCATGCTGATTTGCAATGAATCCTGATTCCACCTACGTGAAAAGTCTGATAGATTAATATTGATCAGTGGAAGAGAAATCCAATATCTATTTAGAGGTAAAGGGAGCCCTCCCCAAAAAAAGAAAAAAAAACACAGGATGAAGAAAAATCAATTAAGCTGAATTTCAGAAAAATAAAAACACACAAAAGGGGGCCGCGGAAGAGGCTTACTGTACACCAAGATCAGGTTACTTGGGTGCCATCTGTTCCTTGTTAAGTCTAGATACAAAGTTTAGGAATCTTGCGAATAACAACGGAACACTTGTGTCTATGGTGACATCATACTGGATGCCACGACTGACATATTGCGATTAACGATGAGCGAAATATTTACACAGATTTAATTCCTACAAATATCCCCTTCCCGTTTTTGACAGATCGATTGAAAGCTTCCACAAAAATGTTTTTTTTTTTTTTTTTTTTTTTTTTTATGTTTGCATTAGGAGATTACTATACAGGATTTATACAGGATTTATATAGCGCCAACAGTTTGCGCAGCGCTTTACAATAAAGAAGAGACACAGTACAATTACAATACAGTTCAATACAGAAGGAATAGGAGGGCCCTGCTCGTAGAGCTTACAATCTAAAGGGAGGGGGAGGTGGTACAAAAGGTAATGGCTGCAGGGGATGATCTGATAGAGGTGGCTCAAGCACGGGTCTTAGGTGGAGGTGGGGTAGGCTTCCCTGAATAAGTGAGTTTCAAGGATCGCCTAAAGGTGGACAGGGTGGGGGCTGACCGGACTTTCTGGGGCAGGGAGTTCCAGAGGATGGGAGAGGCTCTGGAGAAGTCTTGTAAGCGAGCATGGGAGGAGGTAACAAGGGAGCTAAAAAAGGAGATCATTAAAACGCTTAAAACTTTTTTTTTTTTTTTAATTGGAAACATCAGATCAGTCCAGATGAACGGAGCGTACAATTCACGATAACGGCAAAGACGTCTAATCAATGAATGGTCGTTCGTGGACCAACATTGTCTATTCTGTAAAGCTGGTCATACGCTATGCCAGTGTTTCTCAACTTTTTTTTCAGTCAAGGCACCCTTTAAAAATTATGGACAATCTCGAGGTGCCCCATTCTAAAATGTAAAAACTATTCTAATAGTTTTACATAATGCAGTGACATCCACAAATCCAAGTAGGACACCCAAACTTAAAAGTGATTTATTCTTCCAAAGCAAATACACTTTTTTTGCAAACTGCTCCTGACTAGTATTCCAATGTTTCTCTTCTCCCTCAGTTTTTTCTTTTTTTTCTTTTTTTTTTTTGCGTTTAAAGATTTTTATTGATTTTTCAAATAGTACAGAAAATAACTAGAAAGAAAAATTACTTTCAGCATGAAGGTAAACAGAAGGGTAGGGATAATACAAGGGAAAAGGTAAAGGAGGGGAAAAGGGAAAAAACAACAAAGGCAGAAGGATATTGCCATTGCTCATCAATACATTGAATCTTACATGTACATCAACTTCAATTATGCCAATCAGATTTGTTACATAACTGAATCACTTATGCCTCATTTTAACATATGCTATTGTGTTCAATTAGTTGGAGTTTGGAATTTGGTACTCTTATTCATTGAGGAAAAGAAGAGCGTTAGTAATTACCCTGCTTACCCCAATGGGTTCTCCCTCAGTTTTTCCATCACTCAGCTAATGTGACCACAACACTGATAGAGAGGGACAGGGGAGGGTCAAACAAGGGTGCTATGCAAGTGACTGACATCCTCCTTATCAACTGATGACGCCATTGGTTGCTAGGACGCCGGCAGCTAGAAGGTTGTAATGGTGCACAATGAAAATCTGTAATTAAATGCAGCTTTCATCCACACACTGGCCTGTATACAATTTTTGGGCAACTTTTAGGCATTTTGTCAAGGCACCCCAGAAGAAACCTTAAGGCACCGGTTTAAAAATGGCTGCACTATGCAAATTGTGGCCAATTCTTGATGACCCAGCCGCAATTTGCTACATGGTTGGTCCTGTCAAGCTCCACCCACCTGACATCCCTCCCACGGAACAGTGACTGCATCCAAGAAGATGCAGCTGTTGATTAGATATTCTGACAGCTGCTGGCTGTCACAATGCATTATAAATGATATATATATAATGCTGTGCTCCCCAATCTAATACGGACGTAAGCAGCTGGCACAACAACCCAACCAGTTGTGAACAATGTATAAAGAAATGCTGCGCTAATAACTTAAAGTGCTAAAGTGCATAAATAATTCATAACAGTACATGTGTATCATACATCAATATTAAACAGTCCATATAGTCAAATATCAAACAAAACCATGTATATAATCAATGTCACCTATGTGAATAATTATATCAAATGTAGTCCATATCCATCATAATAAATAGTCCATAAATTGTGAACTGAAGAAATCAATGAGATGTTGCCACCACCGAAAGTGTTGGTTGGGTACGCTTACCCCAATATAGCTTATATGAAAGTGAATCTTGATTAGTTATAATTAAGCACACCACTGAGTGCCTCCACCAGATTAAAAATTGTTGGCTACGCCTACCCCTAAGAAACTTGTATACAGCCCTTAGTAAGTATGATGTGGTCAGAAGGTGAGAAGTTAGCTGACAAAGTATTAGTCTTCTTCCTTACTATTCAGAACCGGCCTGAACATCTGAGCATTACGAGGACCCTCCAGGGGATGTTTGGTGGGGATTATAAACATCATACTACAGGCTGTATACAAGTTTCCTAGGGGTAGGCATACCCAACCATTTTTTATCTGGTGGAGGCACTCAGTGGTGTGCTTAATTATAAGATTCACTTTCATATAAGCTATATTGGGGTAAGCGTACCCAACCAACACTTTCGGTGGTGGCAACATCTCATTGATTTCTTCTATCCACAATTTATGGACTATTTATTATGATGGATATGGACTACATTTGAACATTTGATATAATTATTCACATAGGTGATATTGATTATATACATGGTTTTGTTCGATATTGGAGTATATGGACTGTTTAATATTGATGTATGATACACATACTTTTTTGAATTATTTATGCACTTTAAGTTATTAGCGCGACATTTCTTTATACATTGTCACAATGCAATAGCCGCAGTGGTAAACAAAAAAAAGTCTACCTGTGTATTGGAACAATAAAGAAAGTTAGAAGAACCTGGATTTTTGAGGCACCACATAGACACATGTAGCTATTTTTATGTATATAATGTGAATGGAAGATGTTATATTTGAATACAAGGTCTATGAGGTGGCTCCAAAATCACGGTTCTTCTTTCTTTCTTTATTGTTCCCTTTAAGGATGTGGCGCAGTCTCCCATGAATTCTACCAGAATGTAGGGATCTACCTGTGTATGGTCAGCTTCAGTCTTTAGCTTTAAACTTGCTCATCCATGTCTTTATGGATCTTGCTTTGTGCACTGGTCCAAATCATTTGGTGGAGGGGGGGATTAAGGTGGGGGGTTGTTTTTCAAGGATTGGGCTTGGCCCCTTAGTTCCAGTGAAGGGAACTCTTAAGGCGTCAGCACACCAAGACATTTAGGAAAATTTCATGCTCCCAACTTTGTGGGAACAGTTTGGGGATGGCCCTTCCTGTTACAACATGACTGCGCACAGTGCACAAAGCAAGGTCCATAAAGACATGGATGAGCGAGTTTGGGGTGGAGGATATTGACTGGCCTGCACAGAGTCCTGACCTCAACCCGATAGAACACCTTTGGGATGAATTAGAGCGGAGACTGCGAGCCAGGCCTTCTCGTCCATCATCAGTGCCTGACCTCACAAATGTGCTTCTGGAAGAACGGTCAAACATTCCCATAGACACTCCTAATCCTTGTGGACAGCCTCCCCAGAAGAGTTGAAGCTGTTATAACTGCAAAGGGTGGGACAACTCAATATTGAACCTTATGGACTAAGACTGGGATGCCATTAAAGTTCATGTGTGTGTAAAGGAGGGCGTAACAATACTTTTGGTAAAATAGTGTATACTCTCTTCTAAGAGGGCTTTTACTGTGCAACAAAGGGATCAGAGTGAGGACTTTTTGATTCGCTTTGCCCCTTCTCATTATAGCCTGTATGGTTATACTGCCTCATTGGTTCCAAGCCCTACTCTATAGATGCCATTGCTTTCACACTCGGCACTAATGATATCAAATATCCTGAAACAGCAGTTTGGAGTAAATTGTTCTATGATATTAGGCTTCATATGCCTTATAGTCCAGCAGCTCTGATTGTACATCTGGCTGAGTGGCATTTCTGAAACAATTCAGTTTTGTTTTTATTCTCGAGGCAGTTAATTGAAGGGAAACAATAAACGTTCCGGGTCAATTTTGATGTGCATTTTTAACAATTATGTTTTTAGATTGGCAAGTCAAAGCGTTAAAACATGCACTTTGATGTCTTTCTAGTGATCTAAATAAAAAACATAAAAAAAAAGCACTAAAATGCAAATGTAACATTTCCTGGAATAGCCGGAATGTTACAACATTTGTACATAGCGATGGTTGGAATTAAGGGCGGCCATGCACAGAGCAAATTTCTTTCCTGCAACCACAGGGCGACACAGGAAGACAGTGATTATTATTATTATTATACAGGATTTATAGAGTGCCAACAGTTTGCGCAGCGCTTTACAACATGAGACAGAAAATACAATTCAATACAGGAGGAATCAGAGGGCTCCGCTCATTGGAGCAGTGATTATCGCTAGAGGCTATAGCAGCCACTAACGATAATTGCAAGAGGATCTGGCCGTCTGGTTGTACCAAAGTTGATCGATCGATCAACTTAGTATATTCAGCCTGCCAAATTACAGTTTGAATCTCAGCCAGTTCAGCAGGAACTGTGTATGGCCAGCCTAAGACCCTCTCTGCTGCTGGAATAGATAAGGAAGGGGTGAGGTTACAAATACAGAATCTACCAGAATAGAAATATGGAGGCTTCAATCACGGACCCTAGGTGCTGGCTCCAAAGCGGTGCTGATCCCAGCAGTGGGTCACTGACCTCAAACAAGCATGCAGCCAGTGAAGTGTCAGGACCTCTCATAGGCACACTGTTGGGTCAATGACTAATTAAAGTAGACCTTCGCTCTGCGAATACACTTTTCTCTAAAGTACTTGCTCCCACTTCCTTAATCCTCTTGCACCTGCAGCCCCCTGGGATATGCCACACATCTCAGGAGGCTTCAGGACAGTCCTCCTCTAGCAGTGACCGGTGAAGAAGTCATAGTCGACACTCCCAATCCCAAGATGGCTGCCTCGGACCAAAGAGCGCACTAAAATTATTGGGTTGTATGAAGACAGTGTTGGACTCTATGGGCTGGTAAGTACCTGTTTTGTAAAAGTCAGCAGCTACCATACTTGTAGCCGCTAAATTTCACTTTTTGCATACAGGACTGATGTACCTCTTTAAGTTGAAAACAGGAACTAGCATGAAGTGGACAAGTCAGCAATGACATCTCTCAGGTCTCTGTCTTTAAAGGGTCACTTTAAAGCAGAGTTCCACCCATTTTATACACTTGCTGTCTATGGTATCCCCCTTCAGCATCCTTTTCCCAATGGAATTATTATTTTTTTTTTTTTATGTAAATACATTTTATATTCTTCTTTCAGCCGCACATCCGGCAAGCCCCCATCTAGGCGATTCGCAAGTGCTCCTGGGATAGCGGCATCATGTATCCCAGGAGTCCTTGTAAATCGCCTACTGATGAAATGTTGAGTTATTCGCAGACCGGAAATGATGCGAACGGGAGGACTTCTATTACCTTCCTCTCCTGTTCCGCGCCTGTCCTCTGACTGACAGGTTGCTATAGCAAGAGGAAGGAAACTTCCGCCAACATTGTTATGGCAACCTATCGGGAAGAGGGAGAGGCGCGCAGTGGCATTACTGTGCAGGCACTAGATCAGGATGTGCATGCTGGGAAGCCAGCTGTACGGAAATCCCAGAAATGAACACAGGAAGGCTTCAGATGCCCACAGTTAACATGGAACCTGCCTGCTTCTGAGATCTGGTTAGTAATAAACTATTTTTACAGAAACGAAAACTACTACACATATGACATGTTCGAAATGTTAGCCTACATATGTAGACAAATACAGCGGATTCTTTTTTAAAAAAGTGTCTAGAGTAGAGTTGCCACCTCATCCCTTTAAACCCGAACACATATGGATTGCACAGGTTCTGAGGCTAATTTAATGCAGATAAGGCACCGAGTTTAATTACCTCCTTAATCAGTCACAGAACCTGTGTAATTCATATGTGTTCGGGTTTAAAGGGATGAGGTGGCAACCCTAGTCTAGAGGATTGGAACTCCGCGTTAAGCAGGTCTCAGAACGGGTGTAGTTTTAGTGGAAGTTCTGAGCTTCAGATCTCCTAAATAGGGGCCATTAGTTACAATGTATGAGTGACTTCATTTAAATATGGCCAAGGCCAGTACAGTGGATTAGAGGTTAGCACTGAATTTTTCTTACAGTTCTCACCAAGGTTCTATCTACATAGAGATAACGGAGTTCTAATAAAACCATTACTCGTGCATGTGAGAGGACAAGTCGGTTTATGATTGGTGGGGCATTAGAGTGTAAGCTTCTCTGGTGTGGAGACTGATGACCCTGGCTCAGTGTTCTCTGTACTGCACTGCAGGATATGTCATAGCTATATAACTGTATAATAATGATACTGTGTGACTGTGGTGGGACATCAGGGTGAACATTTTAAATCTTGCAAACATACAGCTTGTTATTCAAAACATATTTACACATATACAAGAAAATAAATAAAAATTAATTTAGGCTCCATGCACACTGGACGCTATCTGGGCTCTCTCTGCGTCAGGCAGGAGACGCTGCTTAGAAAACGTTCTTTTGCAGCGTTTTGTAAGCAGCGTTTACCGGCGTCAGCGTTTTTGGGCATTTTTTTTTCTTCATTAGCTTCCATGACTGCAAAAAACGCCGTTTACCGGCGTTTATGAGCGTTTAGCGTCGTTTAATGTTTTTTGTGGTCAAAAGAACGAGTTTTGAACGCCAATTCAGGGCGTTCAGATAACAGCCCAAAAACGCCACTGCTGATAAATGACAATTAACGTCCATGTGTGCATGGATACATAGGATAACATAAAGTGGCGTTTTTGGGCTGTTAAAAAAAAGGCCCAAACGACCAAAAACGGTCGTTTATCAGATAGTGTGCATGGAGCCACATACAGAAATAAACAAAAACAAACAAACAAACTTACATCAGCAAATAACCGAAAAGTAAACAGCTTTTTCCGTAAAATACCATAAATAGAAATATATACAAAGAAACATCATTTTATTATCTGTAAACTACAAAATTATGCAAAACACAACGTTACTTCAATGATTAAACATTTAACCCATGCATGCAGCCTTTTTTCGAAACTCTGATTTTATAAAAATCTTAGGGACATGAAAGGTCAGAAAGAAAAGCCGCAAAACCCAAGGGCTGACAGACAGCAGCTACAGTTATTGTCAGCATTCTTCCACGCCTTTGTCCAGGGCTCCCACTGCACACCTGTCCTTCTGAATCTTCCCAATCTCACCCAGAATGTTGTGCACCACCCCCTTGACCGGAAGGACCTTTTTCTGAGTGAAAACCTGACCATGCATTCCACGTGAACAGACTACTGAGCTAACTAGAAAAAAAGTCTCTCGAAATCAAAATCTCAGTGAGTTTGAAAGGCCCCATATGCCCACTCTGCTTAACTCAAGTGGAAAAGGAAAGGGATACCCAGAGCCCCACCCACCTGCTTATAGACTTCTACATTGAAGGGGGCACTTAAAGTGGTTGTCAACTCGCGACAACCACTTTCATCTAAAGGTAAGCCTATAAGTACCTGTAGGTAACCTGCATATTTCCCAAACCTGCACGGTTTAGGAGATACACAGTTTCCTAGCTGTGCCGACGTCATTTCGGCACATGCGCAGTGAAGAAATGGCCTCCGTGCGCGGGAGTGACGTCACACGACTCCAGCCAGTCACAGAGCCCGAGATCGCGGCCCCGGAAGGAAGAGGGGCGGAAGATGGACGCTGCCAAGACAGGGGACATCGCAGGCTTCGTTTGCAGGTAAGTGGCACATAGTAGCCCATTATGCATCTACTTTGCAGGGGAATGTAGAGGAAGTAAACCCCATCTGGGTTTACTTCCTCTTTAAGCAATGGGCCATTAGGGTGTAAGCTCCTGGACTAAAATGTATGGTTCACTGTACAGCATTTCAGAATACGTCAGAGCTACAAAAATATATATAAATAATAATAATGTGTGACTGTGGTTGGACATTAGAGTGTAAGCTCCTCTCATGCATACACTTAAGTGAATGGTTCGGTATTCTGTACAGCACTGTGGTATATGTCAGAGCTATATAAATGTATAATAATAATAGTACTAATAATAGTGTGCGTCTGTGGTGGGACATTACAAGGATAGCTCCTCAGGTGCAGAGATTGATGAAACTGGCTCAGTGTTTTGATGCAGCGCTGCAAAACATGTATGCGCTTATACATTATAAATGTATAATGATAATATTGTGGTGTAACACATGATCCTTACGTCTGTATATCTTGCAATGGCTGCAAAGTGACAGCTGAAATGGAAGGTACACATGGCAATGTATGTCTTTCCATTTCTATAAACTCCTCACAATCATTCTGACTTCATTGTATACCCCAAGGCAATTGTCTATTCTACTTTGGCAATATTTTCCATCATTTCTTGCTCCATAATGTGAAGATATCCCTTTCCCAGATCTTTATAAATTCTTCATGACATGGCAGAACCTTACAACGTGCTACAGTATAATTCAGGAACATGGAGACAGCAGCATCTATACAGGCAGACAGTAAATTGGAATGTACACTCGGATCAGAAATTGAATCAGGGAGAAGACTCAGCACCTGGTACAAAGATAAAAGAATAGGACCTGACTGGTCGTCCTTCAAGGAATTAAGGAGCAGCCTACTGGCCCAATGTGTAATATATACAGGGGTGACTATTGAGGCTGAGGGTCAGGCGATTGAGTTGTCACCTTTCATTTTTAACACTGATGCAGGTTGTGGCGATACAATCAGAGTATGAAGAAGCAATCACCCAGCGGGAAGGTGGTGGGTTTACAAGAGGTTGCTTGAGCTGTAATTGCAATACAACTAAAAAATTTTGATCAAAACCGATGTAGTGCCAGTTACTTGATAGCAGTACTGCACAATTTCTAAGAACCTCATATTTTAGCTCCTGGACTAATATAGTCCTGGTAATAAAATCACTGGACTAGTGTAGTTTATCAAAAAAGAAGACCTAAAGTAGACGGAACCCCCAACCACATATTAGCTTTAATCTAGTAAGATCATCTCAGAAGTCATTTTTAATCTTTATAAATCTGCAGATTTTACTGAAAAAATCCCAGATCATCCTGCCATGATGGTCTTTGTTGAACCACTTCTTGTTATTGCGTTGTCCTGTCACCCTGTCACGTGAATCTCTGATGGAGACAACAAGGCATGGCCCACTGTTGTCACCCATCAGGAAACCCATCTTGAGAAGCAGCTGTTTATTCAATGAAAGCTGCAAATGTAAAATTATAAAAATACCTTCTTAAATTTCTTGTTATAAAAACTTGTTAAAGCTTATATAAGATTTCAGTGGTTTGGTTTATGAATCTTCTAGGCCTGTTTTGGCCCAAAATAGTAGCTAGTACAGCAATAAGCACCTCAACAAAGTCACACAAATGTCAAATATCTCATTTTCAGATAATGGCACATTTAAACACATATTTGTGATCAAGGAGATTCTATCACATAATATGACTTTTTACTCCTTGCAATAACACCATCCGGGTAAAGGAATGAACACTATCCCACCACATGTAACATTTCACTTTTTCTCCCAATGTAAATGGTAATCAAACGCCTGGCCTCACATTTCATGGAGGTTTTATGGCGTGTACTGGGCGCTCCTTGGGGAAATTAGTGAATTCCAAACCAGACAAGGGTAGAAAACGACACCGCTCACTTACAAATCCATCATATCAGCAAGATGGCTGGCTGCTGCGGATTAGGATAATTTACATTATCATATAGAAGGGGGAATCTACGTTCACTTCTGCCGCAGCTAGAAGCAGCCTGGAAAATATTGACTTTACATCCTAAGTAGAAAGTGGGGGGGATCTAAAATCTTAATCCTCGTGATCAGCACTCCGTGAAAAAAAAAAAAAAACGGATTAATTGAATAAAAAAAGCAAAAAACGTCCACTTGAATCCAAAGTGTAGTTGGGTTATTCACAGGGAAAAATGGATGAGGTAAATTCTATAATAATATTGGATTAAATTACTGGATCAGACCTCAAGGCAAAACTACACCCCCTTGATCTGCTACCCCCTTGTCTGGGTAAAGATGATCCCCAGGAGCACAAGGCCCTCTGTAGGCTTATATCTGAAGCTCGTATGCAATTAGGCATTATCGGCTTTAAGATTTTCCCACCCGTACCCTCCCAAAGACAGTAACTGAATAAAGTGAACTAAAATGACCAGAAAAATCATAGCGCCCATAGGGACCAGTGCCATTCTTCAGCAGAAGTGCTTATTTTTCCTGGATATGGAGTCTACGGAAATGTCCTCAACTCTACAGGCAACAGAGAACGGTTGGAAATGCAGGCATGATCCAAGAACTGTTGGACATGCGGGCATTATCTAAACATCTTGTGATATCTTCCACATCGGTTTGGTCATAAAAACAGTATTGTTGACTTCGGACTACATGAGTAAAATTACTGAGTCTCTTACAGCATAGTTTTGCAGGAAGATGAGCGGCAACTTTTGAAGATCCAGATAGAGATAAAAATGGACTTTAGGTTATAATGCGATCCATAGAGATGCTGATGTTGAAGGGGAGCGCCACCCAGAATTTTTTTTTTTTTTTTTGGCATCCACTTTTTTAATACTAAATAGATGTAACCTTTTGTTTCCTTACTTTCAAACCGCCTAGTAATTACATGTATTTTTTACTCACAATTTCGTTTCTCTCACTGCTGGACTTTTTCATTTTAGGTGAGGGCATCTGAAGCCCATCCGTAGTCTCCTGGCATCTCTTCCTGAAAGAAGGGCATGGTGGGTAACCATCATGCATTCCTCGATCTCGGTCCGCCTTAAATCGCGTCATTTCCTGTCTGGAAATAACATGATTTTACAGTACAGGGAAGCCCACTGGGAAATGATGAGTCACATCTCCCAGGAGGCCAGGCGAAGCAGGAAGTGAGGAGAAGAGCCTCGGACCTAAAAGGGGCAGATTACAAAGACCACCTAGCAGCAAGCGACTTAGGGTGAGTATAAAATTTTTTTTCCTTCAAAGGTAAGTCTATATAGGCAAAGGACTTGAATGATGTCAAAAAAATTCTGTGTGAAACTACGTTATAAATAAGATGATTGCGTTTCGAAAATGACAATGATGATTCTTTGTACATGTTAAGCCATTTTTCTTTTATTTCTCCAACAATAAAAACAATTGAAACATAAAAACAGTATTGTCTGGGTAACATGAACATTCATTTTTAGACTACAGTGGAGAGATGTGGAGGCACCACTCAGTCTGCAAAAAGGAGCCCTGGTTGTGGTTTATCATTTGGAAATAAACAGCATCACAAGGTCTAACCTGCCCAATGTTTTCTCTTTAAAGATTTGGTAGGTGGGATTGCCCATAGACACAATATCTGCTGTTGGTTGAACTGCCATCACATTTCTGCAGGGATCTTTAATCTTCTAAAGTGAACTTATCAAGTATTTTACATTTTTAATGTGTTGCCCAAGGGCAAGCATCCTAAGGTATCTCATGTGACCCCTTTACTAACCAGACAAGCCTTTCCATGCACCCCTCTGATTCAGGTTTCACTCTGACAAAAAAAAAAAAATCATAGCACCCACAAGGACCAATGCCATTTCAGCGGGAGTCCATGGAAACACCCTCAGCCTTGCCATAGAGAATGGTTGGACCTGCAGGCATACTCCAAGCATCTCATGATATTTTTCAGAGGAAAGTGTCTTATGTGACCTTTACTAACCAGACAAGCCTTCTCCTGTACCCCTCCTGCTTTTGCCATGTCATTAAAGCTCAATTTCACCAATGTAAAGACTAGACTTCACCTACCCTTCATGCCCTATCTAATAAAAATTCCTATTTTGGACGCTGAGATGTGTCAGAGGCCGGGCAGGACAACGCTTAAGGGGAACGGCAGAGAGACCAATTTTCAGGGAAATTGAGCACTTAGACATTTGACAGGCCCAGGTCCATTTTAAGATGGTTATGGTAGGGCAAAAATACCCTTCGCATGTATTACACTAGAATCTATCATTATCATTTTATTTACACCCGTTTTATTAATGACCTTGTTACCCGACAGAGGAGATTTTATATAATCAGAGAGAATGACGTCACTGCAACCCCTACAGATGTACAAACTCATTTTAGGGCCAGCAATCCAGAATGTTTCATTAGTGCACATTATCATATGCTATATGGAACAAACGGCTGCATTTAGCTTCTGGGGAAAACCATAAAGATGATTAAACACCTAAAAAAAACACAATTCTTGCTTTGCTAGAATAAAATAAAATGTCACTAATGTAATATCGCGTAAACATCTGTCGTTTTTTTTTGTAATTAAATCTTCGCGCTGTGGCATTTCCGCATTATTGATAGAAACCCATTCTCCAGAAATCAGAATCTCCCCACCTCAGCCACATACAATGAGGAAGTGATAAAATCATTTTCTGCTGCTTCGAGGACAGGACGCACCTTATTATGTAGGGAAATATGCAGATTCAATTTAAACTTAATTCATAAAGGATTAAAAATCTATTAAATGTTGATTTATCACAATACTAAGTTAATTGTATGGTTGCTCTACATATATTTAAATCATCCAAGAAGGGTTTTAGGAATGCGGTTAAAGTTAAATAATATTCTCACCTTTACAAATGTTTAAATCTCAAGCCAAAATTAATATTTTAGACAGGGTATTTGAATCCTATACTGGTTAGCCATAGATGAGGAGGAGAAGACCCTCCAGAATGACAGGGACCAACCACCACCGCTTAGGTCTGCGTATCTGCTGCAATTTGTCCTTGGTGGTCTGCAGTTCACTCCTTTCTTCCCTCTTTTGGTGAGAAGAGGAGTGTTAGCCAGGTCTCCTCAGATGCCAGAAGCACTCTCTTCTAAGGGTACCCTAAATGGTCCACGATCCCATTAAATTATCAGATCATGGTGGAACATTATGACCAGTCTAATGAATGTCTCCTATGGAAATCCCATTTCTGCTCAAATACTGTGCCTATAACAAATCCAATCAATGGTGTCACCCATCCCTTATGGACTCTCCATAGTGCAGAACAAATAAATAACTTGAAAGTCTGGCTATGAGAGACACTATGACCTTGTGGTGGGGCAAAAACAAATTACGGTGGGGAAATTGCACCAATATAGTCTGAGACCCAGAACCTGCAGGCGATTCAACCTTCCGATTCCCCACTAAAACTTGATATTTTGATCTCTATGTTTGCTTTTTTTGGCATTTCATTAAATTCCCTTACTCTGTTCATGGGGAATACCATACTCTTGAGTTAACTGCAGATATGCAATCGCCAGAGGTTTTTCTCATATCAAACACTTTTCATCCTCTGCTACCACTTGGCTTGTAGGCACTTCAGGCATGAGTTATAAGAATTCATGGTAGCCCCTTTTTCCTGGCCTCCAGGTAGGATTAGGTCAACTAAAGCTTGGTACAAACACAGGTAATCTATTTTCATTCAACCCAGCGGGCTGGAGGAAAAAAAAAATGGAGGAGCTAGCTGTACTAACTAAGCAATGTTTAGTACAGCGATTTCCCCACTGAGCCATTGTATTCTGACAGGGGGACTGCCCACCAAGCCAGAACACACCGGTCAGCGCTCGTAGCCATTGGATGTGGATTGGCTGCTGGATTTCCAGCATGCCCGTTTGACAGAAGCTGAACGTTAGGCCGGCTTCTGCCAGACAGGCTGCTGAACACACTGGCAGGCTGTCGGCTGGTAAACCAGCCAATATTCGTTCGTGTGTACCAGGTTTATGCAATGCACATGGACACATGGAAAAAGCAGAAAAGTTGGGCCTTTTCCATTAATATGCAACTAAGCTTCACCAGCTTTATGTTAGAAAAAGCATCAGAAAAATATGCTAACAGTTGGCCTACTCATAGAGGATCCTGGGTAACGCCAAGCCCTTGTACCTAGTCCTCGCCACTGCTGCAGGGCAATAATGATAATGCAGCAAGGACTGCGAATAATGGCTGCTGCTCTCTGAAGTGTAACCCACTATAAAGTATAATTGATGTTACTGGACTAACGGAGCCTTCAGTTATTTGTACAAATAAATCAGCAGTGTGTGACAAGATGAATGGAACTGGAGGAGAAGACGCTGGCAGAGATGTTGATTTTGACCTTGTGTGAGAATGAATTAATCTTCTCTTATCAGTGGCTCGCTCTGAGCTCTGCGGGGCCATCATATACATACTGAGGCGAGCCAATCCTTCAGAATTAAAGAGGAGAAAAAATATTTACATGGGTTTTCATGCGTCAAGCGATGGAGGTACAGACTGAAAATACAGGTGATGCAGCGGGAAGGACCTATATATACTCTATGTAGTAAATATGTATAAAAATAATTGAACTAATTTAAATCTGAATTCTAGGCAGGTACAAAAGACACAAATTAATGTTCTTCCATATTAGCACATCATTAAATGCATATTTTTTAAAACCTCTTGTAGTCCTTGTACAGAATAGTTCAGACCAGTACACGTTAGAGCTGCACGATTCTGGCCAAAATGAGAATCACAATTTTTTTGCTTAGAATAAAGATCATGATTCTCTTGTGATTCTTGCGGCGTAACATCTTACATTTACAATAAAATTGGGCTAACATCACTGTCCAGTTTTTTTTTTTTTTGAAAGTGTAATTTTTCCCAAAAAATTGCGTTCGAAAGACCACTGCGCAAACACCGTGTGACATAAAATATTGCATCAACCTCCATTTTATTCTCTAGGGTCTCTGCTAAAAGAAAAAATATATAATGTTTGCGGGTTCAAAGTAATTTTCTAGCAGAAAATACTGGATTTTTACTTGTAAGCAACAAATGTCAGAAAAGATTTGGTATTTAAATGGTTAAACTAAACTCTTCTATACACTGTGGAGTTCATTCCTTTGAAGTAGTTGCATTGTATCTCTTCTAGCTTCTTTTATCAGCAATGATCTCAGACTTGGCTCTCTGCCCATATAGGAGAGACTCAAGTCGCTCCGACTTAGAAAAAGGTTCCTGGGGAGACTTTAGGCGACTTGCACTGACTTCTATTACAGTCAAGTCGCGCTGAGTCGCCCCGCAAATCGGACTCCATTAACCGCACTGAATATCGCGGTAATGCATGATGGAGATCGCATGGGGGGTGGGGGGTGAATGGAGATCGCAATTTTATTATGATTAATCGCGCAGCTCTAGTTCACGTACAGACAAAAAAGCATACTGATAGGAGGGAGTGTTGAACTCATCATTGTGTTGCTTCTCCTCCATTCTCACAGCCAACACATTTCAGGGTTTAAGAAACTTTCCCTCTATAAGCTCTAATAAAGGGGGGGTGTTTGAATCCCTGAAACTTGGATGCCTAAATCTTTTGTCTAGCATTCTCATTGGATTTTTTATGTAGATCTTGAACTTTGGGTTCCCTATTGATGTTGAGACCTGTCCTACCAGAGCTACTGTGTTCCATGAACTTGGCTGATTTTCTTCAACCATGAACTACTGATAAACCAAATCCAGCGCCTCCGATATGCACATAAATGATTTCAATGTTTGTGTTCACCTTCATATTTCCTGGCAACCATTTCAAGACAGAAAGTGATGGGAAATCCAGTGTTAAACAGTGGTCACCAGAGGAGGTAAGGGGAAATCTTCCATTGGGGCACCTGTTTTGGTGACAGCTGTCTAATAGAGGATTTTCCCTTTGTAGGGATTTTCTTTCACTTCCTGTTGTGTCTCTGAGAAAAGAAGTAACAGGAAATCTCTCCAATAAGACAAACAGAAGAAAAACACATCCCTACTCTGTCCAAAATCAAACATTTTAATCAGATATGCTTTAGGTTGATATCTACGTCTATTTAGAAAATACATTTTGACTATTTTTAGGGCTCATTTATCCTCTGAAAAGTAATCAGCGGTGGATTGCTTTTCAGAGAGTGGTAAAGAAGCAGCTGCCCTTTTTTGGTAGCCAAATGGGAATTTTGAATGGGAATACCGCAATGCAACCACAAGTCCCATTTACTTGAATGGGTCTGGCTAGCTCAGCTAAACGTTTCATGGGTTATACTTTTTGCTGTGGCATGGATACAACTCAGCCAGGCCTTCACTGAATCCTAGGGAGGGTGGTCTAATTTTATAACCCCCCGCCCCCGAAACCCATCCCCATGCTGTATGGATAATTTTATAAATTTACAATGGCTCCGCTTGGGCCAATGTAACTATGTATATACCACGAAAGGGGGGTTTTTATGGGACTTTAAATGAGACACACAGGTTGTAAAAGCATTTGTTTTTATTGAGGCAATTTTCAGCAATATAGCACCGTAAACAATCCATACGTATCCTTATACATACATTTTGGGCACCTTGCCTCCATATTTAAAATAATACATATGAACTAGAAACAAATACATATTGCACAAAGTTATGAAAATTGACTCCATGTATAACAAATTATGCAACATAGAACAGCTTGTGTAATAATTGGTACGGCATATATCGGTACTACGCGTTTCGTGAAGTTTTTTATCCACTCATCAGGAGCATGCACGTATTTTGTAACTGTAATTGATAAAAATGTATAAATATTATATAAAAAAGAAAAAAAAAAAAAGAAAAATAATGATGAAAAAGAATATATAATTTACCATATTGGCTGCATAGAGCGGTGAATCACTGAAGACCGGACACGCCCCATTGGGGCATATGGACCAAAACCCCCCCATCTCAGCTCCCGTCGAGGGATACCCCCTTATGGGGTGTGTCCGGTCTTCAGCGATTCACCACTCTATGCAGCCAATATGGAAAATTATATATTCTTTTTCATCATTTTTCTTTTCTTTTTTTTATATAATATTTATACATTTTTATTAATTACAGTTACCAAATATGTGCATGCTCCTGATGAGTGGATAAAAAACTTCACGAAATGCGTAGAGCCGATATATGCCGTACCAATTATTACACAAGCTGTTCTATGTTGCATAATTTGTTATACATGGAGTCAATTTTCATCACTTTGTGCAATATCTATTTGTTTCTAGTTCATATGTATTATTTTAAATATGGAGGCAAGGTGCCCAAAATGTATGTATAAGGATGCGTATGGATTGTTTATGGTGCTATATTGATGAAAATTGCCTCAATAAAAACAAATGCTTTTACAACCCGTGTGTCTCATTTAAAGTTCCATAAAAACCCCCCTTTTTCCATCCCAACCCGGGATGGAGGCATATGGCCTATGTGACCATTGCCTCATTTAAAGTCCCATTTTGACCCATTTTTCGGCTATGTATATACCATACCTGGCCAATCCCTCTGGAACTTAAAGTGGACACCGCTACTACAGTGATCTCATTCTCCATTAGCTTCCGGGTCCCATGCCAAGTGGCTTCCCTGCTGCTTACTGAACACAGGAGGTTGCCTGCTTGTTATGGATGCTAGAAGTTTGCTTTGCACTTTCTCAATGAATGCAAAGTGTTTTCTGATTGGATGAGGCAGAGATTGTGACATCACTAACTTGTGTCTCCACCTTATTCAATCAGGTTGCGTACACTGAGAAAATGCAAAGTGATCTCTGAATGGTGGCTGTGCCGAGTGGGGGATCGCCTGTGTCCACAACGCAGCAGGGCAGCCGCTTGCCAGGGAACCCAGAAGCTAGTGAAGGGCACTGGAGTAGTAATGCCTACTACAGTGACTTCCAGCTTCCCTGGGGTTCCCACAGGTATGGCATGTGCATAGTTATATTGGTCCAAGCTGGAGCAATGTAGCTGGAATTCTTCTTTATTGAGATTTTATTGATGGTTTTTCCAACCCTAAACCTGGAGCCAGAGAAGGAATTTTCTCACCAATTCAACTTTTGGAACATTTCACCATTTTTTTAAACATTTTCTCCTGCCCTGGTGTTGTAATTTCCCACGTCAAACTAATATAAATCAGAAACAAAAAGCTAAAATTTTGCAACAAAACAGAATGCAGCCAGACAAAACGCATTTAACCAATTCTTATAAACAGGCCCATAATGCTTTGGATCCTTAAGAAAAACCATTAATGAAGCTCAGTCATTTCTTTGATTTAAATGTCTCTACGCGTTTTTGAGCATGAAAAAAAGAATTTGCTGGCCTAAATCATCCACAGACTCTGGGCCTGATTCATGGCCTCTATTCAGAGTGTGTTTTCAGCCCGCCACTTACTCCTGACAAATTGTTAGAGGATTTATTACGTGTGACCAGCCCGAGAAGTGAGAAGGCACAAAAAGCATAACCCTCATAACAACATATTATATACAGAGCCTGTACCATGTGCCAGGGTGGGGGGTCACGTTTCTCATTTCGAGGGGAACCTTCGTACGTGTGGAATCGCAACTCGCAGATACAATGTCGGAATTGTGCACATTTGTGTATTTAATGGCGCTTTGTGTAAAGAATATAATTCAGGTGGTTTTAATTTTTAATTGTGGCTGAATAATGTATAACGCTGGCCCCCTCATTATACACATGCACTCTCATTCTCTGAGTTAATAGTCACTGGGGACGGAGCTCATTCCTAATCTACGACTCTGCTGTGGGTCCTGCGGTCGCTGGGTGTGAGCGGTGTTCTACTTTGTCCACATCTGCTGTTTGACTTAGAACCTGTTCTGTGTTCTTTTCCTTTGGAGAATGATAAACATCATTGCAAAGATTCCTGTTCCAATGTGTGGTTCAGTCTTATCTCTTCAAGGCTGGAGGTTCTTTGCACCTTCTTGGTTCTGGCCCATAGACTTTGTCTTTTCTCTCTGATGCTTCAGATTGTTTGGACACAATGGTGTCTTTCCAATAAATAAAGAATGAGAGCACCAGAGATCTAATGTGATTCCAGTATGTCTTTACTGCACATCACAAGAGGCCAGAAGAGAAAGCCATTACGTTTTGGGGGCTCAAAACTGCCCCTTTATTAGGGCTTAGATGCTGGCAATAATTAGGGAGAATATTGGACAAAAAAGGATGCAAAAAAAAAAAAAAAGATAACTGTTGTGCTCATGGTTGGGTCACCCCCAGTTAGCACAACATATAGCCTTTTTATTTTGCAGACTGTTGTCCAATATCCTCCTCAGTTATTGCCAGCCAGTGGCGACCTCTCCATTAGGGGCGCAGGGGCACCGCCCCCCCCCAATCCATGTGCCCGGCCCCCTAATCTCCATGCAGGGCGCTGAACGCATGGATTTCAACGTGGGCTCTTTTTTCTGAAGCACATGGTTAGAGCCTGAGGCTCTAATTGGCTTGAAAAAGGGTGGGCTCGGGGCGCAGTTGTGTGACATTAGCGAATTAATATTAGCCCGTCCAGCCAATCAGGAAGCGGATCTTGAGACCTGATTGGCCAGGCAGGCTTAAGACTCCCGGCCAATCAAGTCTCAGGACCCTCTTCCTGTTCGGCCGGAGGAGAAGCAACAGCTCTGGCTCTATCCTCTGCAAACTGCGGGCCATGTGCAGCAGGAGCAGCGGTGCAGGGGCGGAGGTGCAGCAACGGGCTCTTCCTGCTTCCAGGAGCCCTACCTCAAAGCCAGCACCAACACCGTCACCTCGTCATCGTCCTCCTAAGGTAAGGCCATGGTTGGCCACCTTCCCGTCTGACCCATTCGGGTGAGGGGGCCAAGTTTGTTTGTTGCCTCCCCCCTCAAAATATTGAGCACCAGCTGCCACTGTTGCCAGCATATAAGCCCTGATGAAGGGGGAGATTTGAGCCCCTGAAATGCATTGACCTTCTCCTCTGCACTCTTGTCAAGTGCAATAAAGCCATAACGGACATTCAATATATGGTGCTCTCATCCTTTTTACACTCTTTAGACTGCTCCAGGCATCCCCAAGAGTACTGCTGTTGACAGAGTGCTGCCTTGAAATTTTGGATTTCAAGTCCTATCTTTTTGACCTTTGGGTCCAACACTCTACCAATATGTCCTGGCATTCTTTGCCATAGGGAGACACATTTTTAATGCCATAATAGCATTTAGTCATTTTCTAAAGAACTTTGTATCAAATACAATTGCCATAGTTTGTAATAAAATGCCTACTTTCACCTTTTTTCCCTATCCTTTTTTGCATCAAAGTGCTGTGAAATCCCTACAGCCTCATTCAGCCGTTTCTGGTCTACATGCATTGCTTTGGTGATGGCTTGTAAATCACTGCACTGGACTGGCTTCCTGATGGAGACAACAATATACCATGTCTGAGCTATGCGAGTTGGCACAGGCATTTAGAATCTCCACCAGGGGTGCATGTGCCAGGGTGACAAAACGGTTTCCAATTGGTCATTCTGATCCAATGCCTTCAAGCCTAGGTTCACACTGTAGCAATGCAGATCGGACAAGAATCGGATCGCATAGGTGAGAACAACCATTCGATCCAATTCCAGTGCGGGAAAAAAATTTCCCTGAATCTTTTTTTCTGCAAATCCAATGCGAGTTCAGCCACACAACTGGTGCGAATGAGAATCACATGCGGAGCGGATGTCTGTGCTCGCACTAGTGTGAACCCTTGCACAATACTTTCGGAGCCACCAACCTGGAACAACTATGCAAATGGAGGTAAGCCATAGCAGCCAATGTCATGTTGAAAGATTGAACCTCGCCTCTTTTTCTGGTGACATCTGTGAAATGTTGAAATTCCCATTGGTTTCTGTCGCTGTTACAAGGGCTACCAGGACAAACAGAGGGTGAATCTACCTAGCAAGGATACAGGTAGCAATAAAAACCCGACAGGGGTTCTAAATTTATCCAACACAATGGAGAAAAAAGTTTCCCTTTATAGAGGACCTGGTTTGTGGAAACTGTCCCCACAAAATGGCAGACAGAAGATAAAGGACCAGTATTGCCATGCCAATGGTCTCCAGTGATCATCCTCCATTACTGACTTACTATGTTCTGCACTGTCTCTGTGTGTAGAGGCGGCCATCTTTGGTAGATGCAGGGTTTTGCTTCCTCATGTCAGAGTCTCCAGCAAGCAGTGAGAAGCACAGTCGTGATATCACATAAATCCCAACCCAAACACGGTGAGACTAGCAGTCAGAGTCAGCAGTGCCTTAGATCAGTGGTTCTCAACCTCTGTCCTCAAGTACCCCTGTTTTCAGGTTTTCCTTTACTTTGCACAGCTGCTTTAAATCAATATCAGACATGGTATTGATAAGAGCTATTTAATCTAAGTGAAGTTCACAAACCATGGCCCGTTGGGGGTACTTGAGGACTGAGGTTGAGAATCACTGCCTTAGATGATCCTACACAGCAGATATACCACTATGAGGATATAGAATAGGAGTGCCTAGGTCATTCCTTCACCTTACTGCTTAGGCACTATACCATTTCTAGATGTTCCCAAAAACATTGCAGATCTTCACTATTTGAGTTCAGGTCCACTTTAAAGTGCCCCCCCCCCCCAAAAAAAATTAAAAAAAATAAAAGTCAGCAGCTACAAATACTGTAGATGCTGACTTTTAATTTTTATTACCATACAGGATTTATATAGCGCCAACAGTTTGCGCAGCGCTTTACAATATGACAGCAGACAGTACAATTACAATACAATTCAATACAGAAGGAATCAGAGGGCCCCGCTCGTTAGAGCTTACAATCTAGAAGGGAGGGTCAAGTGAAACAAAAGGTAATAACTGTGGGGGATGAACTGATGAAGAAAAATGAAAATGTAGTTGTTCGGTGTGGGTCGAATAAGCTTCCCTGAAGAGGAGGGTTTTCAGAGATCGTCTAAAAGCGAATAGGAGATAATCAGACAGCTTGGGGTAAGGAGTCCCATAGCATTGGAGAGGCTCTGGAAAAGTCCTGGAGGCGAGCAAAGGAGGAGGTGACGCGGGAGCTAGAGAGCAGTAGATCTTGAGAGGAAGGAAGAGAACGATTAGGTTGGTATTTTGAGACTAGGCTGGTGATGTAGCTGGGGGCTAAATTGTGGATGGCTTTGTAGGTTGTTGTGAGTATTTGGAATTTCATTTGTTGGGTGAGTGGGACCCAGTGGAGGGATTGACAGAGCATTCATGATGAATCGAAGGGGGGATAGTTAGAGGTAAGCCAATGAGAAGGGAGTTACAGTAGTCGAGGCAAGATTATAAGGACACTTACCTGTCTAAGTATCCAGTGATGTTGGCGTCCAAGCCGATACTTTGATCGACTGAGTGCAGGTGCCAGGCATCTTGGGTAAGGGAAACTTGCAGTGAAGTGTTCCTTCTTCACAGATAGTTTCCCACTGCGCATGCACAAGTCGCGCTGCACTTTCTAAATGATCCTGCAGTCTTCTGGGACCTGTGTGTGTCCAGAAGGCTGTGGGGGGTGAGATGAGGAGGTGGCGGACCTCATCGTAGATGGCTGCGGGGATCTGACTTAGAAGTGGGAGTGAGTACCCGTCAAAACTACCCGCTCCAACCCCCCCTCCAAAAAGTGCCAAATGTGGCAGTGGAAGGGGGGGGGGGGAGGGTGCAAACGAGCAGAGCTTTACTTTTTGGGTGGAGCTCTGCTATAATCTGTCACACTTTTCCAAATCTGAAAGCCTGACCTGATGTCACGGTTGTGGAGTGGAGCACGACTTAGAGAACACATCAACCACAATCGAGAAGCAACAACTGGCCTCCCAACAAACCCAAGATCTATTTTAAACCATCTAAAAAAATACAGTATTTTAGTGGGATTCCTGTCACATCTGAAAATTCTCCCATGTATGGCCCACCTAATACACTGTTCTGCTCCTTTCCCCAATAGCCCCCCTTCCCGGCCCTGCCACGCAGTTCTGTTACCTTCTCCGCGCTGTGCACGTTCGATAATCAGATCGTATCTATGAAAAGTCAAAGCGTTAGCAGGAATTCTGTCAATTTCCTTTGTTTGGAAACCAAGAGGAAATGTCTGTATAGGGCTGAGAATGTTTGTTTGATTCTGATATGGTTTCAGCATGTGTGCTATAAATTCGATGTTTACTCAATTACTCCCAAGGCATGCAAAAAATTGACTGAACGAACGCTCTAATAAAACGGGCACAATTCCGGCTGCAATCCTGCTCACCTTTTAAACTCCACTAAATGAAACAGGTGTGTGGCACCACCAAACGAAAAAGGTTTGCAAATACGATTAAAAAATAAAATCAGGTGATAAATGTAAAATTTTAAACGGATACATCTGTTACATTTATAAGCAGTTTCCAAGGATATAAATGACATCAGGCGACTGGCAACATTATCAACCGGTGTGACCTAAATTGGAATCAGTGGTAAGGTTGGTCACAAACAGGAAAGAATCAACAAATGTACTTGTAAGTGAACAGACAGGAAGACACTTTGTGATCATTTTTTGTAACAATATATAGAGTTATTGTAGTGGCGGCCGGCGCTCAATATTTTGGGGGGGGGAGGGCGCAAACTTACCTTACCCTACCCCTCCCCCTCTACGGGAAAGGGATGGAACTGTGGCAACTGATAACCCCTCCCCCCGCTCGGGAGACGGACGGGAAGGCAATCAGAGGCCTTACCTTAGGAGTAAGAAAGGGCTCGGGCTTGTTCAGAACCGAACGTGCCAGAGCTCGCCAGGAAGTGAACCCTGCACTAATCACAGGCAGTGATGTATTTCCCCGATGCGCGGCTGCAGAGATTGGGGAATGTCTCACTGCCTGTGATTAGCGCAGTGCAGGGTTCACTTTTGGCGGGCTCGGGCACATTCTGTTCCGAACAAGCCCGAGCCCATCCTTACTTAGGAGGCAGGGGGAAGGAAGAGCTGGACCGTTGCTTCTCCTCCCGGCCGAACAGGAAGTGTGTCCTGAGACCCGATTGGCCAGGGAGTCCTAAGACTCCCTGGCCAATCGGGTCTCAGGACAAGCTTGCTGATTGGCCAGGAGGAGAATCTTAGTGAATATTAATTCACTATTGTCACACAACTGGGTGGTCTCTGCATCCCGAGCCCACGATTTTTTGAAGCCAATTAGAGCATGTGCTTCAAAAAAAAAAAAACCCATTAGAATCCATGCGTCTAGTACCCTACATGTAAATTAGGGGTGGGCGCATGGATTAGGGGGGCACCCTGCTGAGTTATTGGTTGTATTTTATCATAGTTTGTGCTCTGAACAGTAGCAGATATACTTAGGCTCTAATTGCCCTGTGCTTTTATGCTAAGGAAGATTCTCAAAAAAACATTTGTCTGCATAAAATATTTTTTCCAACAGTGGCTTTAGTGGTTAGTATGTCTGCCTTGCAGCACTGGTGTCCTCATAATACGTATACCTCCCAACTTCTTCATGGGAAAGAGGAACGAACACCTATTAGCAAAAGTATGCAGGCGTATGACACACCCCCTTTCCTGCCCCCTCAAAGAAGAATTATACAAAAAAAAAAAAATGATTAGATAAACCCACAAGTGCTTTATTTTACCACCAATATTCCTTTATACTGGCTTATGAATATTTGAATCCTCCTGGAATTAGCCAATCTAGGGCCTGCCTTAGTATAGAAGAGCTTGAAGTAAAAAGTCCTATACTCACATAATAAAAGTATGGAAATATGAAATATGTATTGAAATGCAGGAAGGCTATAGATGGGTCTGGGTGTCACTGCAGAGGATAGGGGTTGTGAAGGGGGTTAGGGAACTTAGTAGCCCTATAGGGGATGAGGTTTCTAGAGAGAGCTGGTGGCTGTGCAGGCTGGGTCTCTGGAGGGGTCTCTTACGGAGGATGAGAGGTAAGTGCATTGATGGAGACTGGAGCCTTGAGTGTACTGTTGGAGGTTGGGGGGCACTGTTGGATGTTTAGGGCACTATGGAAGAGACTAAGGGCTCTCAAGTGGCCTAGGACATTGCAGGCCACTATTGGAGGTTTGGTGGCACAGTGGGAAGTTAAGAGATCTGCAGCTGGTTGGAGGCCTGGGAGAATGGAGACCACAACAGGTCCAGGAGTTGGCCCCAGCCCTGTAGTTAAGAAACATGGGCCTAGAGCCATGAAGAAGTGGGGGCTATAATTCCCCAATTGCCTGTACACCAATCACTGATATAATCTGGAATTGAACTTTCCATGTGTATGATATTCCAACTCAAGGTGCTCCTCACCGAACCACACACAGAAACATCCAGACTGAGGGCCAGCATCTTTCCAGGTACTTCTAGATGTTGAGCAGCCTAGAAACCTTATGAAGCTCCATTGACCAGCTGTCAGAAAGACTTCAAGCTGGAGCCCTGACCGTTGATGACACAAGAAAAGAAGGAAATAAAAAGTTTGCAGGTGGTGTCACTTTAAATGAATACCCGGTAAGTGTTCACGTGTGCTTTACATGTTGAAACTTTTTCCACCCCATAAATAATTTGTTTTGATTGTTGTCCATGTGACCCCAATGACGGTTTTGCCCAATAAGAGGGTGAAAGATCAAAGTTCATACATTGATCCGGCCATTCGATGTGTATTTAAGCGTCATGTACTCCGAGAGTGTCGGTTTTAATGTGCGAGATAGTTCATGTTTCCCAGCGGAATCGTTAACGCAGATAAAAGATGTATGAAATTACACCCATTCCTTTCTAATTGCTGTGAGCCTGCTCTGCAAACTCCGTATCTGGATTTTATGGGCTAAAATAAACCCTTCACATGTAATATCTCATGGATGGTGTGCGGCAGCATGAAGGGCTCCCTCCCGAGGCCACTTTATGGCACCGCATCAAAGTGAGTTGTTACTGCGGGCCCTGTGCATTCATCAATGGCCGGACGGGGCTGCTGCAAGAGATTGGTTGTTGGGAAATTTGCTGCAGCAGATGTACAGCTGAAGATTGGGCTGATATTGCAGTTTATTATGCAGAGTTTACATCCGAAAACAAAGGAGGGGACAATGATATCTAGGTGGGTTTAAAGCTGAAGTTTAATCTGCTTATATTTTGAATTTCCTGGTTCCTCCTCTCCCCCTCATCAATATGCTAATAAAAATCTTCAATAAAACCTGTTTTCATTGCATACATTATTTTAAATCCAATGACATCATTACTGGGTATCTGTGCTTTTTATGCAATGCAGGCAAGTCATGGCTGGTTGAAGGGGCTGGCAGGGTAAAGTACAAAGAAGAATGGGGTAGCTCCTGGAAGTCGCACATCCAAGATGTCCTAGACAGGTGAATAGAGTGGCAGCCTCAGCCTGGACTCCAACCAGGCCATGCCCCCAATGTGTTTCACTCCACACCCCGGAGCTTAGTCATCCATGACAAAGCTCCGGGGGGGGGGGGGGTGAAGTGAAACGCGTTGGAGGCATCGCCTGCTTGGAGTCCAGGCTGGGGCTGCCACTCTATTCACCTCTCTAGGACATTTTGGATGTGCGACTTCCAGGGGCTACCCCTTTCTTCTTTGTACCTTTGCAGGAGCCAGGGTGGGCTCCATCCCCTGTCGGCACTCCAAATAGCAGTTGTGGATGCATTGTTCACATACCCCCTTCTCTAGCAAGCCTGAGCAGCACACACATCCTTTTCAGGTCACAGGGTGCTGTTTATAGCTTCCTAAAAAACACCCCAACACCCAGTACTCCTCTCAAGAGTCTGCATCCCTGAGGGAAGCAATGGGCTGGCTCTTGGGAGGAATTATGTAATTATCAAATGCCTTGGTGGGTGGCAGTGGCGGCTGGTGCTCCATTTTTTGGGGGGCCAAACAGACCCCCCCCATACTGCCAGATCCACACTTCCCCCATCCTTCTCCTCCTTCTCGGCCACCGTGAAGAGCGGAGCAGCCAAGTGGACAGAACCAGGTGCCAGCTTTGATGAGATATCAGGGCTCTAAACAAACCTCAGCCCTCAATCTCCATCTGTGTAGCCTCAGCTGAACAGAATGAATGGACAGGAATAGTTGAGTACCAAGCCACCCATTCATTCAGAAATGGAAGTATAGTAAAAACAGTTTACTATGCTTCAGTTATGAATGAACCATTTGGTACCAATCACTGACTCTGTCCATTCAGAAAAGGAAGGAGCCAGTAAATGACAAATTTACCAACCCGTTCCCATCTCTCCATCATGACACATCTTCTACAGCAGCTGTCAGGAGAGAGGAGGGTGGAAAACAGCAGCCTGGTGGGGCCCGGTTGCAATCGCAACCTCTGCAACCCCTGTAGTTACGCCCCTGCTAAAGCCCCTTTCACACTTGTGCGACTTGTCCTGCGACTTAGGACTGCAAAGTTGCATGACAAGTCATTCCCCATCATTTCCAATGAGCACCATTCATATCTGTGATACTTCAAGCTGCAGCGACTTCAAAGTAGTCCCTGCACTACTTTGGTCCGACTTTGATGCGACTTGAGGTCCATAGACCTCAGGATTACACAGGCATTTTTTCCAAGCCATGCCAAAATCGCGGCAAAATCCCATGCCTAATAGATTTCTGTAATAGTAAAACCTCCATCTTAACATGATTGTGTGTTAGCACATTGCAGTACCATTTATTTTCTATGACACCCCAATGCACTAAGGCCACGCAACTCCAATGCACATGCAATTCAGTGCGCAAAAAACGAACGGCAAGGAACTACTATGTGTTGTGGTGTGCCACACTGCCAAAAACGGTATTTGTTTTTTGGACTTTTTTTTTTAATTTATTTTATTTAGGCAAACCTTGGCAGAACTTTAGAGCTTTGTGCCAGCACATGCGCGGGAGTGACGTCATCACGGCTCCGGCCAATCACACAGCTGGAGCACGCAAACCCGCAATATGTTAGCCCTCTCAGCGGTGACAGCACACAGCGGGAGGGCTTTGTTCTAAGGTAAATATTTCATAATGTGATGTATGCAATGCATACTAGCACATTATTCAATTGCCTTATAGGTGTTTTTTTTTAACCAGCCGCGGTTTACAACTGCTTTAAAGTGGCTGCAAAGGCAAAACGTTTTTACCTTCATGCATTCTATGCTCAGTCCAGTGCTGTGCCCAAGAGCAGCTCTGCTCTGCCTCCTTGCTGAAACCATTGGCTCCTGCTGCTGTCAATCAAATCCAATGAGGAGGATTAGCCACATTATATGTATCAATAGGCGCATACAGTGAGGCTCACAATCAAACCTGCATGAGAACCCCCCATCCCCAGCAAGCGGCTTGTTGGGAATACTCAGAAGGCAGGAGGAGCCAAGAGTGCCGGCGGGGGACAGGCTGGAAGAGAGCTGGGTCATGTGACAGCTGGATATTGATTAGGAAAAAGGTACTTAGATGTTTTGTTTTTTTTAATTAAAATGATGACAGTGCCATCATCCACATACAGAAACAGAAGGGGCAATGTAAATTAAACAGTGCGTGTTTAGTATCACTAAGGGCATTTTGATGCGTTTTGCATCTCTTATGTTTTTTTTTTTTTGGCCAGTTTGTTGTTGGGTGGATTGAAAATTGCAAATCACTGTAAAATTGCAGCAAAAAGGCACTACATGCTTTTCTATAGCTTCTCCATTGAAGTCTATTGAACCAAAAACACACCGCTTTGCTTTTAAGACTCCATTCGCATCTATGCATGTTGCTTTTGAAAGTTTCTGCAGTGCTTTTTCCGTTTTGGAACACGTTTTTGACACAATTTTGTGTTTTTTTTTTTGTTTAGGTAAATTTGTTGTTGGGCAGATTTAAAAATGTAAATCGCGGCAAAATCGCAGTAAAAACACACGACATGCTTTTCTGCAGCTTCTCCATTGAAATCTATTGAACCAAAAAAGAAAAAAAAAAAAAAAAAAAAAAAAGCAGCGTTTCAAAAAATCCCTGACCCTTTCCAAAAACGCAGAGGCACAAAAATGCATTGACGTGAACATGTTCCTATGGTAAAAATAATGCCCTGCCATTTATGCAAAAAGCATGAAAAACGCATTGGTGTAAATGGAGCCTAAAAAAAAAAAGTCCCTGACCCTTTCCAAAAATCCAGAGGCTGAATATGCATAGATGTGAACGTGTACCATAGAAAACCATGTTACATGGGCTGTAGTCAGTGGCCGCCCATAATGCGAGGCACAGGGGCGCCGCCCCCCTAATCCATGCATCCTGCCCCCTAATTTACATGCGGGGCACGGACGCATGGATTCCAATGGCATTTTTTTTTTTTTAGAAGCAGAGGCTATGGGCTATTGTTTTCCTGATTCTCCTCCCAGCCAATTAGGAAGCTGGTCCTGAGATCTGTCACCCGACTGGCCGAGAGGAGAAGCGATCCTATTGGCCGCCAAGGAGGTGGAGGGAGGAGACGCAGGGGAAGCTGCCCTGAAGCACCAGGAGGAAGCCCTGCCCGCGATCTAGATATGGTAGGTGTGGGGCTGGTGACCAACCGCCGACCAACCGGGGGGTTGGACCTCGTTTTTTCTATGGAGCGGCGGGTGACACCTGCCTCCACCCAATCCGATCCTGTCCTCCATCAACAGACAGATGGTGGTCCTATTTTCCATCCCTCTGGCGGATCGGGTGGCTTTGGCTAGAAATAGTCAGGCGGTCCATTTCCATCAGATTGCCCCATAGAGGAGAGCGGGACTGTGTCCGTGTCTGCTCTGCATAGCGGAGCGGACACGGACCTGCCATCCGCGAAATCAGCAGAGAGATCCCCTGCTGAGCAAGCGGATTCCGCTGTGAAAGGGGCCTAAGTGAATGAATATCACCAAGAATCTGGCAGCATTGCTCATCTTGCCCGATCCTCTGCTGCAGCGACGGCGAGGGGCGCCTTAAATCACCTTGACATAAACACGAGTGCGAACAAGGAGAAAACGGCGGTTGACTGATATGCAGTTTGTCGCTGTCCGTCACCTTCGCATTTGCCCGCCGTCGCCTGTGAAGGTGAGGAATTGGATGTTACATTTGATGACAGTTCCTATCATAGGAGCTTCCTTTTCTTTTCCGGTAATTTTGATAGCACCACGTCGAGGTTTGACTCCCCCCGATAAAAAATGCATGGCACTCGGAGGGAACGGGAAAAAGGCGTTTAATTGGGCCTTCCGCTGTTGTTCCAAGCTGTCCAGATGGTTAATAAGTGGAAATGTACATACCCTGCCTACATCAAAGCCTGCCGCCGCCTGGAACCGCCTTCCCCAAACATGTCATTTGCCTCAAATTATTCTGTTTGAAGTGCTCTGTTCCAGCCACCCTAATGACCCGGCACCACTGTCACATCCCTGGAAGATGCCAGGACCTCGGACTGTCAGCGTTATTACCAAAACAAGCACAGCAGCGCCTCGCTCGTGGCCAAACGTCCCCATTTTATTCTTTATATCCCGCTTTGTTGTGGGTCTTCATTAAAAACACCAGGGATGTTTGATATTGTGTCAATAATGTGGATGTTCTTTATAAAGCGTCTAGATTCCATCCATTATATGAAACAGCAACGATGGAAACAATGTATCAGAATACACCACCGCTTTGTTTTATAGCAGACCCAGCACCAGATATCATTTCATGTATAGTGCATGGGGTAAGTAATGTACAACGTATGTGTTACCACCCATAGAGATCACAGTACTCCCCCTGACATTGCCCCCAGGACAGCACCATCTTTGTTTAGACATTATCGAGGGCAGTGGTCTTCAGAGTGGATAAAAATCAATGATTTAAAAAAAAAAAAAAAAAAGAAGATTTTTTTAATTTAAATCTTTTTTAAAAAAAAAAAATTTAGTAACTAAAAATAGGTGAGACTTCTGGTGACGGGAGCTATTACAGATTTGTTTCTACCAC
>BLSH010150439.1:567888-580031 GCA_018402905.1 Glandirana rugosa | reverse complement strand
TTAAAAAAAAAAAAAAAAAAAAAAAAGATTTTTTTAAATTTAAATCTTTTTTTTTTAATTATTTATTTATTTAACATCAGATTTTTAAAAATCAAATTTATTTCAATAAAATGCCTTTGGAGTAAAAATCTATCTAAAGATAGCTTTCTATTTAAGATACATTATTATTATTAATTTTGTTTATTCAGCGTGAAATGGAACTTAGTTAAGTAGCATGAGGCTGTGTATTCTGCAATATTTACATTTTTGGTAAACTCATTCAATGAATCCAAGCTCTGCAAGCTGAGATCACATGCACTGCATTGATGCATTCACACAATGTCACAGTAACCATGAGATAAAACAAAGTTCAGGAATATTCCTTTATCCCATTGTTTTGCAAATCTATGTACACTACAAACTGTATGATTGAATCAGTTCCAATATCGTTGTTTTACTAAACTGACAGCTTATTATTCTAAATAGGAAACCTTAATTTTGTTTGCAAAATATTAAAGATTCTAACTACCAGCAAGAATAAGTCATTACATTTAAAGAGCACCTGTCATTTCAGATCCATCATGGCAGCGCCGGTTAGCGGGCATCCAATCACCTGCTGCCGCCACGTCCCTCACCTTGTTGTTTCACTGCCGCATCACCAGCCATCCCATTAAAGTGAATGGGACTGTCGGTGAGTAAACAGTGGGTCAGAGGAGGAACCGCTGTGGGACAGAGATGCTCTTTGAAAATTATGATATAAATCAAATTCACCCTGGTGGTCTTCAATCTGTTGCAAACATTTGTGGGCCGAAAAAAAAAAAATCAGTTTTATAGATGAATGATTAAAATGTAAATGAATGAACAAGCTGCAAGGAATATCTTGATTTCAGAAGTATCCCCTTTCCGATCAGAAGCCCCCCCCCCCCCCAACATCAGATCCCCCCTTTTACAACAGAAGCCCCCCCCCCCCATCTCATCAGTTTCTCGTTAACATCAAAAGCCCCCCCCCAGATTAACCCTTTCACATCAGGGTAACCCCATCACATCAAGTCTCCCTTTCACGTCAGAATCCCACCCCCATCCCCCCATCTCATCAGAGTTTCTCGTTAACATCAAAAGCCCCCCCCCCAATTTCACATCAGGTTACCCCCTCTGTCACATCAGAAGCCCACCATTATTTCAGATTCCCCCTTTCACATCAGTGTCCCCCCAAATCACATCTGTGTCCCCCTTTCACATCAGGAGCCTCCCTACCCCATCAGACTCCCCCTTTCACATCAAAAGCCCCCCCTTCCCCCAATTACATGTCTGACACAGATCAGCCACTACTGCAGCCTCTGACCTTGTGACTTGCTACAAAGTTACAATGTACAGTCTGATCACTGGGTAGAGGAAACTGAGGAAGTGCTTCTTCCTGCCTGCAGCAGACTGATGACATCATCTCAGCCAAGCAAAGTCACTGATGACTGGAGTATAAATCAATATTAAAGGTAAGTTGTTTTTTGTTTTTTTTTAATGCCAAACATGTTATACTTACCTGCTCTGTGCAGTGGTTTTGCACCGGGCAGCCCCGATCCTCCTCTCCCTCCCCTGTCGCCACTCCTGGCCCCTCCCTCCTGTCTAGTGCCCCCATTGCAAGCAGCTATGGGGGCAGGGTCATTCCTGAGCCACGGCTTGGCTCCACCCCTTCTATCTTCTCATTGGCTCACTGGCTGTGATTGACCCCAGCAGGAACCAATGGCACTCACTGCTCTCTCAGCCAATCAGGAAGGAGAGTCCCTGGACATCTTCTGAGCAGTGGTGGCCCATCCATTAGGGGCGTCGCCCCCCTAATCCATGTGCCCGGCCCCTAATCTACATGCATGGATTTCAATGTTTATGTTTTTTTTAGAAGCATATGATTAGAGTCTGAGGATCTAACTGGCTTCAAAAAAGGGTGGGCTTGGGGAGCAGAGCACTGTGCCCTGAACCCACCCAGTTGCGTGACAATAGCGAATTAATATTGGCTATTGTCTCCCTCCTGATTCTCCTCCCGGCCAATCAGGAAGCTGGTCCTGAGACCCAATTGGCCAGGGAGTCGCAGGACCCAATTCCTGTTCAGTCGGGAGGAGAAGCCCTGGCTCTTCCCTTGTCAAACTCATCTCTTAATCTCGGCTCAGCTCCATACTCGGTTCCCATCTGCCTCCTTAGGGTAAGGCCTACAGTAGCGGCCTCAAGTCCGGCTCCGGTTGGGGGGTGGGTGTATCATGGCCTTGTGTCACCCCCCCCCCCCACCCCTCAAAACATTGAGCACCAGCTGCCACACTGCTTTTGAGTGGTGAAAGGTGGAGCTTTTCTGAAAATTGATACGGTGATTGAATATTGTGATGTATCAAGAATTGATTCACTAAAAGACCACGTTTAAATCATAAACCGGCTTCTCACAATATCAACTGAATACCTTAGATTGTAAGCTCCTTGAGGGTAGGGACTGATGTGAATGTACAATGTATATGTAAAGCGCTGTATAAATTGACGGCGCTATAGAAGTACCTGAAATAAAAATAAATAAATACAATTTATATTATTCTCTGCATATTGTCATCTACCACCTGGCTGGACCATAGCCATCAACTGCCAACCTGCAGCAGCTGGAGAAAGTAACAGGTCATGTGATCCCTGTTGAACTGCCATTTGTGACAGAATTGAGCAATTTCTCAGCTATGGAATATCTGAGGCACTCTTATATTGCAGCTGCCGTCACCAGGCTGCATGCCTTTTATATCAATGTGTCAGTTTACAAATTTTTCAGTGCCCTTGAAACATTTGCATATAATATTGATGTATGTGTTATATTAAAGCTTGGTTGCATTATTGATCCAGAGTATTGACAATGCTTTAAAGGAGAACTCCAGGCAAAAAACCCCCACAAATTAATGTAATTATATATTAATTAGTCCATTAAATGTATTGAATGTACCCAAATTGTCTTTGTCCATGCTTCCAAGCTGTTTACAGGTTTGCTCAACATGGTAGATCTGACCTACATTTACATCAATGGATACCAAATGCAATTTGTCTGCATTGCTTCAGAAGCACCAAATCAGATCCAAATCATTGACTTGTATGCTGTGCAGAAAAAAGCAAACGCGTGGATAAATAAGCCCTCCCCACCGGCTAAAGCCAAACCTGAGCGACAGAAATGAAAAGTAACCAAAGCTCGGATGGAAATCTAAGCAGAACCTTGCCCGGGGATCTCGGCTTGCATGGTAAAGTCAGGATTTGCCGCACACGCTGAGGCTTCATTGAGAATTCATGTCATTTGCAAAGGTCATGGAGGACATCCTCTCTTTTCAATACTTGGTGAATCTCATGAATTTCCAATGTGTAAAGAGTAACAGAGCAATAATTAACGGAGGATAAACAGTGTTTAATATATTAAGAGATAAGAAAGCCTGGTCGGAAAATAGTCACAATTTAATGGAAGCAAAGCGAAGGAATGCAACCCAACCAGAACCTACAAAGCCAAAGGGCAGGAATGGTGTATTGTATCATGGAGAATGTGATGAGCATTGACGAGTTATTGGAGATATCTGTCTAGTCTTTGATGGCTTAATCTTATATGGCTAAAATACCGCATCTATTCAATAAAGAACACGGCAAATGCTGAAAGGTCAGCTGGTTAGAAGACATTCTGTAGGTCATTGGCTGGAAGGAAATTGTCTATTAGAATGTAATCTGCTTTGGATAAGATTCTCATTTTATGTGTATTTTAGAATGTTGTTATAGACCCTGTGTTGTCCACATACTGGTACCCCTATGGAACATGTTGTTCTATAACAATGATAATAATGTCAGAGATCATGCTACATGTGCAAATCAGCGAGTTCGCATATCTGAACCATTGTTATGAATTTTGGATGGGGTAAGGCAGTGGTTCGCAACCTCAGTCCTCAAGTACCCCCAACAGGCATGTTTGCAGGTTTTCCTTTATCTTGCGCAGGTGCTTTATATCAGTCAATGGCTTTGGACAGCTATTTTATCTAAGAGAAATTCACAAAACATGGCCTGTTAGGGGTACTTGAGGACTGAGCTTGAGAAGTATGGTTAAAACCAGGGTCATTTTTTTTTGTTTGCTTCCTGTGTCCCATTGGAGCGATCTTCCTTCACTTCCTGTCTGGAGACACAACAGAAGGTGTGAGAGGATCTGTCACACTCCCCTCTGGTAGGATCCTTGCCTACCATGTCTTCCATGTATAAGCAAGGGTTAGTACCCCTTTTGAGGAAACCCCACCCCTGGGTGGGGCTAGTCTGCCCTTTATAATCTAGAGCAGGACGAGCCTGGAGCAGAGGGTGATGGGAAAAGGCTATCCCTAGTACTTGGACATGTGAGCTTGTAGCCTAGGAATTGAACCCCTCCAAGTAAATCCATAACCAGCGGCAGCCCGTCCACAAGGGGTGCAGGGGCCCACCCCCTTAATCTCTATGCGCTCGGCCCCTAATCTCCATGCGGGGCGCCGGACGCATTGGAGTTCTACAGGGTTCTTTTTTTTGCGAAGCACATGATTAGAGTCGGAGGCTGTAATTGGCTTCAAAAAGGGTGGGCTCTGGGAGCAGAGCACTGCGCCCTGAGCACTGAGCCCATCAATATTCACTATTGTCTTCTTGCCTCTCCCCCCGGCCAATCAGGACAGGAAGTGGGTCCTGAGACCGAATTGGCAGGGAGGAGAGGCGACCGGATTGGCCGGGAGAAGCCAGGGAAGCCACCCGAGACCTGGATGGGGTAAGTGCGGGGGCTGGCAGCCTGACAAGCAGGTCTAGCGGGGGTTTGCCGCGGCCCCCCTCCCAAAAAATGGGGCACTAGCCACCGCTGTGCATAACAGACTTGATTGGATAACTCACTTATGGAGGAACCTACAGTGAAGACAATAAAAGCGTTGGGTGGCCATCTGATGTTAGTGTTGGACTTGCATTGTGCAGAATTATGGATGTCGAGACTGAAAGAGCAGAGGTGAAGATTGTGTTGTTAAAGAACTATCATGCTTCTGGTAGAGTAAAATTGTTGAAAAGGCTAAACGCGTGGACATTTACTATATTACCTGTGGACATCCTTATTTCTAGAGAAGTCAGGCCTGGAGAATGTGCGTGACCAAAGATGGCGGAGTTTCTCCATGTCACAGGTGTTTGTGTACACTGTGTACACTATTTCATCCCTTAGCAGGATTACAGTGGGAGGGGCCCTTGGCCATCATGGTCATTGCTGGCGGTGAATCAGGGCCCTGATAACAATTGCCTGTCTCCTGTACTCTGGATAGTATCACCTGTGCAGCGGAGGCTACAGAGAAACTGACTAATAAATCTATGTCCTCAGTCACTTTCGGCAAGGGTGGGATCGGGGGGCCTGTCAGGTAGGCTGTATGGGGCCTTGTGATTTCTAACAGCAACCCTGGATATCAAACATAAAAAGTGCTTCTCTACATAAACTGACTCAAGTGCTATTTCCTTCACCAATATGCACTCACCAAAATGTCATTGGTAAATGGCATAATATCAGAATATCCTTTGAGAGTTCCCAGCAATCATCTAGTTGCTCTTCCACAGGTAAAATGGCCTCCCATACTGAAAAAGCAATGGGCGCCGATCCCAGACTAGGATAGGGCTGCGTGGCGTCAGCTTGGGAGGCTCCTTCCTACGTGTTTCGTGCGCATGCATGTTATCAGGGGATATACCTATGACGTGCATGCGCACTAATGACGTGCGTGCGCACCAAATGCCACTTTTCAGAGGCAATTGACAGGTGACTTGCAGGCAATATGTCAGCTGCGGAAAGTCTATTTTAAGTCCAAAATGCAGCGCTTAAAAGAAAAAATGTCCATAGGATAGAGCCCGGAAGAGGAAGGTGGAAATCCCAGCACCAACTTCAGTGTGGAAAGAAGACACACCACACCACACCACCATGAACAACCAGTCTCCTTACCAGATCCACAATAGAGCAGCGCATAAAGATCACCATCCAATTCCCTGTACTCATCCGATCTACATGCCATGTGGTCCAGAGTAGGGCTCCAGGATTTCAGCTAAACACCTGGGGCCTGTACTACACAAGCAGCCCAGGTCACCTTGCATGTGTTCTATGAGGCTGACTGCTATTGCCTAGCAGAGTGGGTGGTGACTAGGCAATAGCAGTCAGACTCATGGAACACATGCAAGGTGACCTGGGCTGCTTGTGTAGTAGGTAGTGTAGTAGGTGCTTGTGTAGTAGGTGGTACCATATGTGACCTGTGGTAGAATTGCAAAGCATCCTGGCTGAGGCCATGTGTATCACTCCCTCCAGCCACCATGTTAAAGTAAAAGGGTGGTAACAATGCAGATCAACTGCCTGTTTTTACTGCCGCCCTGGTCGTGAGTGTAAAAGTGAGGGGCACGGAATGGTATTAATGAAGGAGCACTGGTTGCCCCTTCAAAGCTGAACTCTGGGCAATTTTTTTTTCTTTTCCCCCCTGCAGTGGGGCTGTGCCCGCCCTGCATGGGTTGACTGCTCATTTTGTTCTAAGGGAGAGGACAGCAGAGATATACTTATCTGATCTGCCAATCCTCCCCGCACAAGACCGGTCCGGCACCGTCACACTCCAGTGGTCTTGAAAATGGACTGTTCCCAACGTCATCATGCTCAGAGCACACTCCAAAGACAGGAACAGTCCACCTCTGGACCGTGGGGGAGCTCTGTTTTCTGGAGGATCGGCGGATCAGGTGAGTATGAACCTTGTGCTCACCCCTAGAAAAAATGAGCAGTTGACCTGTGCAGTGCGGGCACAGCCTCACTGCAAGGGGGAAAAAAAAGGAAAACTTTGCCCGGAGTTGGACTTTAACAATGCTGAAGTCTAAAACTAAAACCATGAAGTCAGCTCGTCTCATTATCCAATCCCCTGACAAATCTGTGCTGGAAAAACACATTATAAATTTATAATCCCTATCCAGACGTTCATCTACAGTCATTCACCCAGCGGCTGGAAGTCCGGACTGCGTCCTTGTACACAACCAAAGCTTGCAGACTTTTATTTGTTAACAAAGCGGCACTTTGCGGCAGAATCTGGTGTTTTTGTAGTCGGTACGGTTACAATCGCTTCCAGGAAAACCGTACTGGTCAGAGGATTAGACTTTCTCTGAGAAGTCGGGGGAACACTGTCCTCATTATCTGAGCAGGGAGCTTCAGAGTGGCCCTGCAGGGCCCAAGATGGCCTGACATGAAAGGTCTCTTTGGGGACATGAATCTGAGTTTTCCCTTCCCATCTGCTGCTCTCTGACCTTCCACCGCGGAGAGGAGGCACAAAGCGCTCTCTCATTCTTTGCACAATTACACAATTGTTGCAGATGGACAGGTAGCGGCGGGACTGTAGATTATTGCCGCTAATCATAGCACGCTGGGCAACCGCGCGGCCGTTTAAAGCAGCAGCAGCAAAGATGAAAGGGCCAATCATCCGAAATATGACAGATACGTTATGTGCGGGTTTTGTGCTTACACATCTGGGCAGCAAATGGAATAAATTATATTAACAGTCTAGGTGCAACCTGTTGTCCTGTGTTACAAATTTCCGCCTTGTTACAAGAGACTGTACTAAAAAGACTTGCAAGTTAGAGATCTCTGAGCTGACCTCCCTCCAGCCTTCCCTTCAACCTTGCACAGCAGTACAGGCTCTTCTCCTGGACTGAAATAGCTTACGCTGATTTCACTGCACACAGTGAGCTTCTCACAATGTGCATTAGAAGCTGCAGCAAGTCAGATAGAGCCTGCCTCATTTCCTGGCTGGAGGACATTTAGCATCATCTAGCCCTTTCATCCCCAGCTTCACTGCCTCTGACCTGTCCCTTTTATTCATTGGGTTTCAGTTCTTTCAATCATGGAGGCTCAGCATCACATGGGTGTACCATCTTTATAACCCCCTACCCAATGGCAGCTTTGTAAATATTCCAAAAAGATATTCACATGATCTCATGCACAAAATACAGCGTTATCCCTCAAATAAATATAACACCCCTCTGACACCCCAAAGGCAGTCCATGGCTAAAATGAGGGGGCCAAGAAAGGATATTGAGCGCCAGTCACTTTTGTCTTTTTTGTTTTTTTGCAGAGCGGATAAAGGAGAAGTCCAGTCAAAGCTTGTTTGGCTGTACGTCTGTCGATCACAGGAGTCCAGTTCGTTCTGCATTGCTGTAACCTTTTTGCCGCAGACAGAGGGCTGAAGCCTGCTGTCGGCTGACGTTGCAGAGCCGGTCCAGGCTGGAGCAAGGTCGCGACAATGAAGTCTGGACAACACTAGACTGGCACTTGGCTTAACCTGGCAAGGCCGCTCCCGCCCCCTCCACAGCCCAGCGCTCCAGTGAGTGGGGGGAGGGGGGGCATAGCAGAGAGCCCGTTACTCACAGTCACCAGCAATCTGCCCACGGAGCTCTGAGAACCCAGCGATCGGCAGTCTTTAAGTTGGCGGGGGACAGATGCCGCAATGAACTAAAGCTGCAACCACCTAGGTAAGTATAATTTTGAAAAAAACCCTTCTCTTTTAAGGAGGTGAGGGTTAGGGCTTCCAGATACCCTAGCAAATCACTTACAAACTCTCCAGATCAATGTATAGCTTTCAATGAGACCTTCAAGTAAATCACCAGGCTATTCTGAGAGACCAGCCTTCCTGATGCTCTCCAGCAAAGGGCATTCCCAGGTCTCCTCCATGGCACAGCTTCTTCCAGACTAGGCAGGACAGCTTCAGCACACGTTAGGCCCCAACACAGGCTATTAGGCCTAACAGCAGAGCTCCATCCAGGGGCACCTCCCTTAGGCTTCAGCCCAGGGAAAGGGAACAAGCACATGGACTGTCCCAAGTATTTATATTGTCATCCAGCATGCACCAGGGCTATAATCCTCCTACTGGATTGGCTAAAGAAAATATAAATATTCATAAAGTTTTATTTGTGATATTTCATACTATGACCAGTGATACCAGTGACATCTACTGGTAACAGTGAGAAATCACAAGCCAACTTAGGCTTAGGGAAAAACCAGGTGAAAAACTATACAATCAGTCTGAGCCAACTAAAACCCAGCCAAAAAGTAAATTGACATAGTAGTTCATTTAGGACCAGGAACTACATAAATAAATAACTCACTCCAATCAATAATCACAAAATACTTTTATTCTTTATTTAATTTTTGATTAGAGTGATTTATTTTTTTACTTCTTTGGGGGAAGGTGCTGTATTTTGTGCATGACACGTTACTTAGGGTGGTCTGCATGCAAATTGCCCATTCTTTCAGACTGACATCCACCTATTAAGGCATTGTAATATTTGCATAACTCCTCCCAAGAGCCCGTCCACTGCTTGCATCAGGGCTGAGGGCTCTTCAGCGGTGTACTGAGGCCGGGTGCTGTGATCCTTTTGGGAAGCTATGTGCAGCAACCACGCTGCCCCCCCCCAACAACCATTGGAGTGTGCAGCCTATAGCATTAGGGTGTGCACCCCAGAGCACAAACACACACACATGTATATCAGCAGAGATCAATGTCAGTAGTTTTGTATTTTTATATTTTGAAATTTTTTTTTTCTTTTTAACAATATTCTTTTTATTTATTTTTTTACTATTTTTTTTTAGGAGCCCCATTGGAGGAAATTTGGTGACATATCAGGGGTCTAAACAGACCCCTGATGTCCCACTTTTGAGAAAGAGAAAAGGAGTGAGGACAGAGATTTCCCAGTCCTTTTGTCTGCAGCCTCAGCTGCACTGGACAGTGAATGAATGGGAAGTGCTCTGAGCTGAACAGCTTCCTGTTCATTCACAAACTGAAGCATCATAAAAATAGTTTACCATGCTTCAGGTAAGAATGAACACAGGAGTAACCGGTACAGATCATTCAACATGTTCAATCAGAAATGGAAGGGGGCCCATAAATGAAATATTTACTGGCCCCTTCCCCTGCTCTTCATCCTGAAACATCCCCAGCAGCAGGCAAGGAGAGGAGGGAAGCTGGCGGCACTGCATGGGGGATATGGGAGGGCCAGAAAGCAGGGGGAATCGGACTGCACAGGGGTGATTAGGGTGTGCCCAGGCACACCCAGCACACCCTATGCACACACGTATGCCACCAGCTATATGGTCTACCTGCATAGCATAGAGACCAAATGATAATATCTAAAATAAGGGGTATATTGAAAACAAAGGTTTTATTCAAAAATGACATTAGAACGTTGATGAAGGGGAAAGGAGGAACTGTAAAAGGCAAAATATAAACACATTAAACTCCATCCTTAACCAATTCCTACTCTACCCAATACTTAAATAAAAAGATTGTGATTTAGATATCAACTGGATAGAATGTCACATTCTGTGGACATCTACTGACACCAATGTCCAAGGGAGGTTGGTCAGGTTGGTTAGAAGACCCTGACCACTTGTTGTCCTTTCCCTGAGATAAGTTGGCGCCCGTGGTCTCTGTATGCTCCTCCCACCTTCCTGCGACCACAGCAAGAATAAACATGAACGCTCAGGCCACAGTGTTTATCACGTTGTACGAAGCAAGACCTAAAGACACATACAGACCACTGATCACCCCTGCAAGTCTGACCGTCCTCCAACGTCTCTAGTCAGCTTAGGAGAACGATTCTGATTGCCACACACTTTACCCCTCTTCATCGCTCTTTATTTGATAAGCGTTACATTTAATTTTCCTTCCAGTATGGTACAGAATGGTTCATGTTGAGGTAATGCTGTCAGGCTCCCATTTACAGAAGTGCCACATGTGACAGCACATCTGTTCCCCGTAGCTCGTCGTGCTGTAACTAAGCACTGGAGGATGGAGGACCTGATGGCAGAGCGCGGCGAACGCTCAGCTTTTACGATGGCATTAAAGTTTGTCTTCCAGATGCGGAATTAATTCACAGCCTCCACACTTAAGTGCCTCATCGCAGCCCAGCGGGTTACCAGGATAATCAGCCGTCAACGGGATGCGAGGATGAATATTTGATTATGGGATCTGCCCATAGCACTGCAGAAAACGCGGCGCTGAACAAACAGACTGGGATGTAATTAGGTAATATAAGGCAAGTTATCTGCCTCAGTGCCACGTTTGATGGGTATCTGTGACAGCCACGGGGAGCGAGAAGAACTGGGGAAGGGACTCGGTGTGTTATTACCTTGTGCAGAAAATGACATTTCCATCATAGCCGTGGGAAGGCAGGAATGTGATAAAGGAAGCACTCAGATGGCGTGACCGCTGTCCATGCATCATACAGATACTCCATAAGATGAGCTCAATTGATAATTTGGAGAAAAGAACGTTAGACAGGAGGAGACGAAACCACAGATTGGAGCTCGCAGCGTCCAGTCCCTTCAGATACTAATATGACCAATATGTTTACAGGATGTAATCCCAACACAAAGCAGGCATGGTGCTGAGATGGCATCCTTCACCGCTACACCATTCGATTTTTTTCCAGCTGGGTGGGATGAAGAATTAAGTCAGGTGGTCAATAAACGGGGTGTCCAGTAGACAGCAGTGATGGAGCCCTACCAATGGTAATAGAGACCAGTGTAGCCTTTATAATTTTTATAATAAAACATATAGGATTACTTTATACAATGTATGTAAACAGATTTTGTATGCAAATATACACTATATTACCAAAAGTATTGGGACACCTGCCTTTACACACAATACCTGGTTCTGATCCTACGGTAATTTCAAGTACACACACATTTCCGTCCACAGGGTTATGAAAACCATTATATCACATATAAACGTATGTTTTAGACAAATGTATGTAACATATTTCATTAGGATATACAAAATAATATTTTTAATATTTCCGATGTGACCAGAGATAATGGTAACCATCCCGAGGTAGTGACGACAGATGACCTGTGGGGCAAATAACTGGTGGACTGAATTAAGAAGTAGGGTGGGTCGACCTTTTTTTAGCTTACCACATCGCCACTTCCTACGGTAGAGTCGTGGTACGGACGAAACACAACCCTAATGTAGGACATTTGTATAACCAGTATAATCATAGACTTCCCTGACCTGCGACGCTCGAGGTTAGACACCAAAGCAGAGGAGGACAGATTGCAAGAAAAGAGGTTTAATAGTTAACTCGAGTAGAATACCTCATAGACATACTACGTACCTGTCGCCAGTGCG
>BLSH010150439.1:534823-556559 GCA_018402905.1 Glandirana rugosa | reverse complement strand
CCCCCCCCCCAATGCCGGCAGGGTTTCTTATTTGACCCCCCCCCCACTCAATACACAGCACCGCACCTGCTACCACTGATCTATTTCATTCCTATGCTCGCTCTCTCTGTATTTAATATCTATCTATGCATCTCTATCTCTCTATATTATCGATCGATATATTTTCGATTCCCCTATATCTGTTTTTCTATCTCTCTCTCTTTGTATTTCATATCTATCCATCCCTACAGCTCACTTTCTCTCTATCTATCTACGTATCAACGAATCTATCTATCTATCTATCTATCTATCTATCTATCTATCTGTCAACGTATCTATCTATCTATCTACGTATCAACGAATCTATCTATCTATCTATCTATCTATCTATCTATCTATCTATCTATCTATCTATCTACGTATCAACGAATCTATCTATCTATCTATCAACGTATCTATCTATCTATCTACGTATCAACGAATCTATCTATCTATCTATCTATCTATCTATCAACGTATCTATCCATCTATCTACGTATCTATCTATCTATCAACGTATCTATCCATCTATCTATCTATCTATCTATCTATCTATCTATCTATCTATCTACGTATCTATCTAAGTATCTATCTAAGTATCTATCTATCTACGTATCTATCTATCTACGTATCTATCTATCTATCTACGTATCTATCTATCTATCTATCTACGTATCTATCTATCTATCTATCTACGTATCTATCTATCTATCTATCTATCTATCTATCTATCTATCTATCTACGTATCTATCTATCTACGTATCTATCTATCTACGTATCTATCTATCTACGTATCTATCTATCTATCTATCTATCTATCTATCTATCTATCTATCTATCTATCTATCTATCTACGTATCTATCTATCTATCTACGTATCTATCTATCTATCTATCTACGTATCTATCTATCTATCTATCTATCTATCTATCTATCTACGTATCTATCAACGTATCTATCAACGTATCTATCTATCTATCTATCTATCTACGTATCAACGAATCTATCTATCTATCTATCTATCTATCTATCTATCTATCTATCTATCTATCTATCTATCTATCTATCTATCTGTCAACGTATCTATCTATCTATCTACGTATCAACGAATCTATCTATCTATCTATCTATCAACGTATCTATCTATCTATCTACGTATCAACGAATCTATCTATCTATCAACGTATCTATCTATCTATCTACGTATCAACGAATCTATCTATCTATCTATCTATCTATCTATCTATCTATCTATCAACGTATCTATCTATCTATCTATCTATCAACGTATCTATCCATCTATCTACGTATCTATCTATCTATCAACGTATCTATCCATCTATCTATCTATCTATCTATCTATCTATCTATCTATCTATCTACGTATCTATCTAAGTATCTATCTAAGTATCTATCTATCTACGTATCTATCTATCTACGTATCTATCTATCTATCTACGTATCTATCTATCTATCTATCTACGTATCTATCTATCTATCTATCTACGTATCTATCTATCTATCTATCTATCTATCTATCTATCTATCTATCTACGTATCTATCTATCTACGTATCTATCTATCTACGTATCTATCTATCTACGTATCTATCTATCTATCTATCTATCTATCTATCTATCTATCTATCTATCTATCTATCTATCTACGTATCTATCTATCTATCTACGTATCTATCTATCTATCTATCTACGTATCTATCTATCTATCTATCTATCTATCTATCTATCTACGTATCTATCAACGTATCTATCAACGTATCTATCTATCTATCTATCTATCTACGTATCAACGAATCTATCTATCTATCTATCTATCTATCTATCTATCTATCTATCTATCTATCTATCTATCTATCTATCTATCTGTCAACGTATCTATCTATCTATCTACGTATCAACGAATCTATCTATCTATCTATCTATCAACGTATCTATCTATCTATCTACGTATCAACGAATCTATCTATCTATCAACGTATCTATCTATCTATCTACGTATCAACGAATCTATCTATCTATCTATCTATCTATCTATCTATCTATCTATCAACGTATCTATCTATCTATCTATCTATCAACGTATCTATCCATCTATCTACGTATCTATCTATCTATCAACGTATCTATCCATCTATCTATCTATCTATCTATCTATCTATCTATCTATCTACGTATCTATCTAAGTATCTATCTATCTACGTATCTATCTATCTATCTATCTACGTATCTATCTATCTATCTATCTATCTATGTATCTATCTATCTATCTATCTATCTATCTATCTATCTACGTATCTATCTATCTACGTATCTATCTACGTATCTATCTATCTATCTATCTATGTATCTATCTACGTATCTATCAACGTATCTATCAACGTATCTATCAACGTATCTATCAACGTATCTATCAACGTATCTATCAACGTATCTATCAACGTATCTATCTATCTATCTATCTATCTATCTATCTATCTATCTATCTATCTATCTATCTATCTATCTATCTATCTATCAACGTATCTATCTATCTATCTACGTATCTATCTATCTATCTACGTATCTATCTATCTATCTATCTATCTATCTATCTATCTATCTATCTATCTATCTATCTATCTATCTATCTATCGATTTTTCTATCTTACTCTATATATTAATTAACTATCCATCCTCCTATGTCACTTTCTCTATCTAGGGATTCCATACATCCTGTATATTGTATATATTGTTTGTAACATTTTATGAATACAAGTTTTTTTGTATTATTTATTCAATTTGATCACAGCCTGTTTTTTTTTCATTATTATTTAACACAACCTACTTTCCATTAGGCTTTTGGGGATTCTCACTCAATAATTAATTCTTATTATCAGAATAGCTAATTATTGAGACACCTCAGCAGATGTGCAGGGGTGGCAGTTGTCATTTGTTGATCAGATTAATCAGGACGTAAGTAAGAGATGTCTGTAATTAATAACACTCTGATCAGGTTATGGTAATTATTGAAATGCGGGGCTGATTCTGTAGTCCTGGTGTAAAGCCGCATTAAAAAATAACAGAATTTTGGTATTAAGATACCATCCACCCCAACCAGCCAGCCAAGCTCCAGCTGTCATTTTTCTAGGACTAGTTAGAGAATTTTATTTATTTATTTCAGGTACTTCTATAGTGCTGTCAATTTACGCAGCGCTTTTCATATATATGGTACAAGGTTCCCTCAAGGAGCTTACAATCTAAGGTCCCTAACTCACATTCATACAGATACTAGTGCCAATTTAGACAGGAGCCAAATAACCTACCAGCATCTCTTTGGAGTGTGGGAAGAAACCAGAGTACCCAGAGGAAACCCAAGCAGACACAGGGAGAACATGCAAACTCCAAGTAGTGTCGTGGTTGGGATTCGAACCAGCGACCCTTTTGCTGCTAGGCGAAAGTGCTGCCCACTACACCACTATGCCGCCCAAATTAAAGAAGAAAGTTTGTTGGCTGCTAATGAAAAAATGTATTTTCCGACAACCAATATCCATTATCTCCTATTCCAGATCCCCCCTAGATTACGGGATTGCTGGTTTATTGCCTTCTTGCTAGGCCAGCGCACATTTGGTTTCCCACCTGAAATGAGGACGCAGCATGGCGCCTCCTCCTGGTTATACAACAGGTGCAGAATCTGGCGCTGCCTCACCGGCGGAGCCAATTTCCATATTTTGACTTTAATTTCCTACATCTACAGCGCACTTAGCAATGAACAGTGGAGGCTTTCCATAAGAAAAATTTATTTTAGCCAAAAAACATGATTTTATGAGTTATTTAAACTGATGGAAATGTGTCGAGTTTTGAAGGTGGTGAACCGTGACAAATTCACAGTGCTGAGATTCTTCCAACAGGAGATTTACAGCCATCGTTCCTACAAGGCGAACATTTTGGGCCTCGTCTCAGGTTAAATCAGCGGAATAATACATTCCAGGTGCATCAAATTAAAAGGTGTTGAAAGTCTTACAGTTTGTTTTGTTTGGAAAGCAGCCACAGCCTGAGTAGAAAAGCCTGTCCCCTGCCAGCATGGTGCAGAGAAGGACTGTTGCTTTCTGTGTGGAAGCAGTGGTCTCTCTGCAGTCAGAGCTCAAGCTCTCAAAGCTTATGCACCTGCCTATTGGAGCGCTTTAGGCCTGATTCACACTTATGCATTTTTAGTGCTTTTTTGCATTTTGCAGAATTGCATTACAGAATGTGTTCTATAGGAAACCATGTTAAATGGCCTGTAGTGCAAATCTGAAAAAATAGGATTTTTTGACTTACCGTAAAATCCGTCTCTCTGAGTTCATTGACAGACGCAGCCTCTTATTCATGACACGAGGGGTTTATGCACCTTTTACCAGGAGTAGGCTAGGCAGAACGAAGTTCAGAAAAGCAAAGTTGGCCCCTCCCAGGGGGCCGTCCTCACTCAGCATATAACCCCTCAGCCCTGCATAGCATATCAGTTCGTAACAAGCCGTACAAACACAACACAGAGGGGTGGGTGCTGCGTCTGTCAATGAACTCATGACTCTCTGTCAATGAGAAAAGGATTTTATGGTAAGTCAAAAAATCATACTTTCTCTTACGTTCATTGACAGACGCAGCCTCTTATTCATGACACGTGGGGACGTCCCAAAGCAGTGTCAACAAAGAGGGGTGGGTAAACAATAACTACTGTACCCAACAGAATGATCTCGGGAGGCGCCAGCCGCGCCTACACCGCCGCCTGCAAAACTTTGCAGCCAAAGGCAGCATCCGCGTATGCTGACACAAAACGTAACAAAAGTGTGCACCGAGGCCCAAGTAGCCGCCATGCACACCTGCAGGGGAGGGCTGGCCCAGGGGTTAGGGTGGCAATTGCCCCCCAGGCCACCCTAACTTACATTTAAAATGGCTGATGGCTGCTGCCCGCTCACACTTTTTTTTTCTTGTGGAGGAAGGAAATAGGGCCCAGGGGCGCAGCCACCAACTAACTGCAGGCAAAGGGGGGGCGCCCAGGGCCGGCCCTACCATGGATCCCGCTAGGCCCATTGGGTGGGCATGGATGGTGAGCTGATTTGGTGGTTCAATGGGCCACTGGACTGGACTTGCCCCCCAGGCCTACGGCTGCCAGCCCTCCCCTGCACACCTGAGACACCGACACTTGGTGTCTGAAAGCCCAGGAAGTGCTAATCGCCCTGGTGGAATGAGCCGTGACCGGAAAAGGGGGTTCTTGGCCCTGCACAGCATATGCATGGGTCACAGTCTGTCTGATCCAACGTGATACAGTGGCCGACAAAGCCACCAAACCTTTGCGCGGCCCTTCCGTCAGCACAAATAGCACATCCGACCTCCGAAAAGGAGCCGTAGCTGCCAAATACACCCGCAAGACCCTCACTACGTCCAAGGAATGCAGCGCAATCTCCCTAGGATGAGACGGGCGCGGACACAAGGAAGGGAGGACAATGTCCTCATTAATGTGAAAAGAGGAGACTACCTTCGGTAGGAACGAAGGAGACGGACGCAACACTGCCTTATCCTTATGTAGGACCAAATAAGGAGACCTACACGACAAAGCCGCCAATTCAGACACCCGCCTAGCGGATGTAATGGCCACCAAGAAAGCAACCTTCTGAGACAGCAATTGTAAGGGAATATCCCTGATCTGCTCATATGGCGGTTTCTGCAACACAGAAAGTACCAAGTTCAGATTCCACGGCGCCAGGGGAGACCGTACCTGAGGAGCCACGTGACGTACACCCTGTACAAATGTATGGATCAAAGAATGCGTCGCCAAAGGACGCTGGAAAAGAATTGCCAGAGCAGAAATCTGACCTTTGAGTGTGCTCAAAGCCAACTTTTGATCCAGGCCTTGTTGAAGGAAGGCCAGCACCCTAGACACCGAGAAAGAACGGGGGTTCCATCCCCCCGCCTCACACCAAGCAATATAGGCTTTCCAGGTGCGATGATAGATCTTGCGCGAAGTACACTTGCGCGCCTTAAGCATGGTGGGGATCACTGACTCAGAGACCCCCCTGTCCCTCAGTACCTGGGACTCAATAGCCATGCCGTCAAAGCCAGTGAGGGTAAAGCAGGGTGCAACATGGGACCCTGCGACAGCAGATCTTCGCGAAGCGGGAGTCGTCAGGGAACATCTGTTACCATCCGCACCACGTCGGCGTACCAAGGACGCCGAGGCCAATCCGAAGCCACCAGGATTGTTGGGATTCCCTCCACTTCTATCCTGCGCAGTAACCACGGTAGAAGTTTGAGAGGAGGGAAGGCGTCCAGAAGCCTGTACCTTGACCATGAGGCCACCGCCAATGGATCCCTTGACCTGCACACGAAGGTCTTCACCTTGTGATTGAATCTGGACTCCAGGAGATCCACATCTGGCGTGCCCCACCTTTCGCAAATCTGGCGATACACCTCTGGATGCAGGGACCATTCTCCCTGATCCAGCGTTAGGCGACTGAGAAAGCCCGCCTTCCAATTTTCTACGCCCGGAATGTAGATGGCGGTGATTGCTGGCACATGAAGTTCTGCCCACCTTAGGATGTGGATCACCTCTGCCGCTGCTGCCAAGCTCCTTGTCCCATCTTGATGGTTCACATACGCCACCGCCGTGGCGTTGTCTGACTGAACCCGAACCGGGAGACCGCGCAGCCTTGCCGACCAGTGGGAGAGACAGAGCCTGATCGCCCTCAGCTCCAACACATTGATCGTGAGACAAGACTCCTGAGCCGACCAACGGCCCTGAGCCGACAGTTGCCCCAGGACTCCCCCCCCCAGCCCGAGAGGCTGGCATCCGTCGTAACTATCGACCATTCCAGGGGGAGGAACGACTTGCCCAAGGTCAAAGCCGGGGCCCGAAGCCACCAGGCCAACGACCACCTGGTCAGATGATCCAGCCGGATCAGCAGGTCCAGAGACGAGGGAGACTTGTCCCACTGCAGCAGTATCGCTCGCTGCAGGAGCCGGGTGTGACTCTGGGCATACAGTATTGCCTCGAAGGTCGAGATCATGTGCCCCAACACCCGCATGCAGAAGCGTCAGCAACTTGGCCGGAGGTAGAAATACCTTCGCCTGCTCCGTGTCCAATATCAGGCCCAGATATTCCAGGCGACAGGATGGGGTCAATGTTGACTTCAGCAGATTGATTAGCCAACCGAAGTCCCGCAGTGAGGTCAGGGTGATAGCAACATTGTCCTCCAGAGCCGGAACGGACTCCGCTCGCAGGAGAAGATCATCCAGATAAGCTACCACAGCAATGCCTCTCTGTCTCAGCAAAGCCAGCACCGGGGCCAGGACCTTGGTGAAGACCAGCGGAGCCGAGGCCAGACCGAAAGGAAGAGTCAAAAATTGATAATGGAGGTCCCCTACAGCAAAGCGCAGAAAGCGCTGGTGCCGGACATAAATGGGAACGTGAAGATACGCGTCTCTGATGTCCAGGGACACCAGAAAATCCCCCTAGTGCAGGGCGGCCACAACCGAACGGACTGACTCCATCCTGAATTTGTGCGCCTTCACGAAGTGATTGAGCGCCTTCAGGTACAGAACTGGCCTGACTCCCCCCCCCCTTCTTTGGCACCACAAAGAGGTTTGAGCAGAAGCCGTGGAATCTTTCCGACAGAGGAACTGGCACAATGACCCCCTGTTCGGACAGCATCTGTACAGCCTCCAACAGAGCTTGCCGACGCCCCGGAGGGAGTCTTCAATTTGACGGGAAGAACCTGTCCGGGGGCCGAGTACTGAACTCTATCTTGTACCCGGAGGACACCACCTCCCGCACCCACCGGTCGGAGAGGCGAGCGGCCCACCGGTCCGCGAACCCCAGAAGCCGTCCCCCCACCCGAGACACGGGCGGGGGCAACCCATCTTGCGAAGGAGGACTTCTCCTCCGTCTTTTCGGGCTTGCGCTGCCAGGGCCCCTTACCGGACCCAGAGGCAGCCTTGCCGGGCCGGGAACCCTTGCCCGCAGAAGGCCAGAGGACTGAGGCCCTTGCTTGCGGCGCTGTTCTCGCCGATTGGGTTCTGGAAGAAACGTACTCTTCCCTCCGGTAAAATCCTTAATGATTTCATCCAACTAGGCCCCAAAAAGCCGACCACCCTGAAAGGGCAGGTCCGTAAGGCTCTTCTTAGACGCGTGGTCATCCGACCAGCGCCGCAGCCACAGCAAGCGTCTAATAATGATCGCAAAGACAGACATCTTTGACAGCATTGGCACCAAGTCCAGTGCTGCGTCACAGAGGTAACGAAGCCCCTGCACCATGTGGTCTGCTCGCTGCACCGATTCAGGCGAATCCACGCAGCCCCGAGCCCCACTCCACTCCATCGCACACTCCGTGAGCGACTGTGCCATCATGACCGACGCCAAGGCCGGCCTCATGGCTGCCCCCGCCACCAGGAAAAGTGCCTTGGACACTGCTTCCATCCGCCTATCGGCCCGGGTCCCTAAAAGAGGGGGACCCCTCCAAGGGGATAGTCGTCGCCTTATTCAGGTGGGCCACCGGCGGATCCACCGTGGGGGAGGCCCATTTCTGTAGCAGGCTGTCCTCAAAAGGGTAGCACACAGAAAAACGTTTTGGCAGAGTAAAGGAATTTAGCGGACGCTGCCATTCCTTATAGACAAACTGGTCAAAATACTGGAGATAGGGAAACACCTTAGGAGCACGGGAGGGCTTCTTGGACCCAAAAGTGTAGGCAGACGCCTGTGACTCCCCAGCCTGGTCCAGCCGTAGAGAATTACGGACTGCCGTGACCAGGGCGCCCACCAGCGAATTTTCGCACGCCACCGAGGCCCCCTGGTCCTCTTCACCATCTGAAGGCTCCAGCTCCCCATCCGAGAGCTCCACAGGGGTCCTTGTAACCCCAGAGCCTCCTTCTGGCTCCGAGTCCTCCTTCGAAGATTGAGGAGGAGGTGGACGCTTCTTGGGGCCCCCTCTACCCCGGCTCGGTTTCCCCCCCGCGCGACACACCGGGGCCAACTGTACCCCCACCGGAACGGGCACCGCTAGCCGCCCCCCCCCGGGGGGGGGGAGGGGGATGTCACTCACCCTTCCAGACGGGCGTAGCGGGTAGCCACCCAGAGCAGACCTTCCTCCCCCAAGGTGGGGAGGGATGCTGCAGACCATGCGACCCCTGGAGCGAGCAGCAGCTTGGTCACTGGGTACGCAGGTGGGGCTTTTAACCCACCGGCCACCCGCCCGGAACGGGCACGATGCGGCGGACCCAGACCATAGCTAAGGGTGGCTCGCATCCATCAGCCGAGCTGGGGAGATGACAGTACAAAGGATGTCCGCGTGTTCCCCAGCCAGCTACTTGATTGCAGTCTTCATCAGAAGGCTTGCGCAAAAAGAAAAACAGAACAAAAAAATAGGGGAACCGCAGATCCCAGCAGGGAACCAGGTCTAACTCCTTGCACTAGGCAGAAAAAACTCATATGCTATGCAGGGCTGAGGGGTTATATGCTGAGTGAGGACAGCCCCCTGGGAGGGGCCAGCTTTGCTTTTCTGAACTTCGTTCTGCCTAGTCTACTCCTAGTAAAAGGTGCATAAACCCCACGTGTCATGAATAGAGGCTGCGTATGTCAATGAACGTAAGAGAAATATTGCCATGTCGATGTCTTAAAGTGGAACTGTAATTAAAAAAAAGTGAACAGGCAGATTTTCAGTGCAGAAGAGCCATGCTATGGGGTTTATTTACCAAAACTGGAGGGTGCAAAATCTCATGCAGCTCTGCATAGAAACCAATCAACTTCCAGGTATAACTTAACAAGCTGATGTTAGAAGCTGATTGGCTATCATGCACAGCTGCACCAGATTTTGCACTCGCCAATTGTTAATAAATCAACCCCTATGTGTCTTCTGCATTAGTTTGCATGTTCTCCCTGGTTTCCACCGGGTACTCCGGTTTCCTCCCAAACTCCAAAGACATGCTGGTAGGTAAATTAGATCCTGTCTAAAATTGTCCCTAGTATGTGTATGTACTGTATGTGAGTTAGGGACCTTAGATTGTAAGCTCCTTGAGGGTAGGGACTGATGTGACTGTACAATGTATATGTAAAGCGCTGCGTAAATTTACAGCTCTATATAAGTACCTGAAATAAAATAAAATAAATTAAAGCTTCTCATCTGCAGGTCTGCATTATACACTAAGCTGCACATATCATATGCAGCTCATTGGACAAGGTTGACCTCTGCCAGGATGAATGAACTCCCATGCAAGCACAGAAGTGAGGTCTTCTCGGCCCAGCCAATGAAAACGGTACTCTGAAAAAGACCCGCAGAGGAGGCTCACCAGCTCCATCTAGTGGCTATAATGGATTTTTTTTCATTAATTGAGAATTTCAAGTAAATACTGCATTATAGCCACTAGATGGAGCCGATTATCATAGGAGATAATCATATTATAAATAGTACGGTGATCATACTTAAGACATCTGCTTAGTGAATTCATTATAGATAGACTCCTACTTTGCACATATATAGTTTTCATGTTTCTGGACTGTATTTAGCCGATTCAAACTGTAAGTTAGGTTGGGCTTTTAATAACAAACTCAAAAGTCACTTCCACAACAGGTATACACAAGACAGAAATAATCACATAGGAATGAATGTGATTTCTACTTGTTTGTGTTGTATTGTAGAGAAGGAGCCAGGTGCGAACGTCTCGTATTCACAATAGAAGGAGGAGGAATATAGAAGTAAAATACATTAAACATAAATTTACATAAAAGCAAATAAAAAGCTGTTAAGTGCCTTCCCGGTGTGCCAGGCAGATGCCTGGGGTGACAGTTTATATGGAGAGGTGTAAGATAAATGTACCATAATTATATTACTTTGATTTTGTCTCTTGAGAAAGATCATTGCACATCATTGGTCATAGACTGCTTATTATATATTGCAGCTATTACTCACTATAAGACCGGCCCGATACTGACCGCACCGCGCCGCGGAGCAGAAGAGGCACCGTATTCTAGCCAAGAATAGGCTTACTTTGAGACCCTTGAAATATAACTAAATGGCAACATTTTTTAAAGCTTTGGATAGAGTAGAGGGGGATTAGAAACCTTGTCAGGTTTTTATCGCTGTCTGTGTCCCCATTAGGGAGTGTCACTGTATTTGTCCCGTTTCCGGTTATCACTGAGAGTGAAAGTGAAAGAGAATCCCAAATTTTGGGTTCTCACCAGAACATGAATAGAGGGAGAATCTTCCATTGGGAGATACTAATTCTGGTGACAACCAGGGATTCCCTCTTACTTCCTGTTTTGGCTATGGGACAGGAAGTGAAGGGAAGTCTCCCCAATGGCACACAGGTGTATAACCCTCCCTTACTCTAGTCACAATTATTTTTTTTTTTTTGACAACTGCCTTTATTTTTTCTTAAAATAGTTTGAATGGCCCTCTTTTCCTATCTAATCACTATCTAAACTACACTATCTAAATAACTGGCTCACGTACATTTACTGCTGCAGTGTGGCTCTGTAGCACGAATCGCAGTCTTTAATCGTGCGGCCGCACTCTGCAGAGTTGTGGCCGCGGCTCGGGCAGATAAGATCTCCGCCGGCGAGCCGCGATTGCCTGACAGAGCAGAAAAACGGGGAACTGCCAATGTAAACATGGCGGTCCCCCACATGTTCAGGCATCATGTCAGAGATCCCTTGATCCCTGTCACTGGGATCAGTTAGATCTCTGGTGCCCCTGGCAGCCCAGCCCCCTCACAGTTAGAACACGCCCAGGGAACACAGTTAACCCCTAGATCTCCCCCTGCAGGTTAAAGTGGACCTGGCATCGGATATGCACTCACCGACCACTTTATTAGGTACACCTGTTCAATTGCTCGGTAGCACAAATTGATAGTCAGCCAATCACATGGCAGCAACTCAATGCATTTAGGCATCTAGACGTAGTGAAGACGACTTGCTGATATTGAAACCGAGCATCAGAATGGGGAAGAAAGGCGATTTAAGTGACTTTGAACATGGCATGGTTGTTGGTGCCAGGCGGGCTGGTCTGAGTATTTCTGGGATTTTCACGAACAACCATCTCAGAGAATGGCGGGGAAAAGAGAAAATATCCAGCAAGCGACTGTTGTGTGGAGGAAAATGCCTTGTTGAGGTCAGAGGAAAGGAAAGGTAACAGTAACTCAAATAACCACTCATTATACCCAAGGTATGCAGAATACCATCACTGAATGCACAACACATCAAATCTTGAAGCAGATGGGCTACAGCAGCAGAAGACCACACCGGGCGCCACTCCTGTCAGCTAAGAACAGGAAGCTGAGGCTACAATTTGCACAGGATCACCAAAATTAGACAATAGAAGATTGGAAAAACATTGCCTGGTCTGAGGAGTCTGGATTTCAGCTGCGACATTCAGATGGTGGGGTCAGAATTTGGTGCATGGATCCATCCTGCCTTGTATCACCGGTTCAGGCTGGTGGTGGTGGTGTAATGGTGTGGGGGATATTTTCTTGGCACACTTTGGACCCCTTAGTACCAATTGAGCATCGATTAAACACCATGGCCTACCTGAGTATTGCTGCTGACCATGTCCATCCCTTTATGACTGCAGTGTCCCCATCTTCTAATGGCTCCTTCCAGCAGGATAATGCACCATGTCACACAGCTCCAATCATCTCACCACTGGACAATGAGGTCCCTGCACTCCAATGACCTCCACACTCCCCACATCTCATCCAATAGAGCACCTTTGGGATGTGGTGGAACGGGAGATTGGCATCATGGATGTGCAGCCGACAAATCTGCAGGAACTGCGTAATGCTATCATGTCACTATGGAGCAAAACCTCTGAGGAACGTTTCCAACACCTTGTATCTATGCCAACAAGAATGAAGGCAAAAGAGGGTCCAACCCGCTACTAGCAAGGTGTACCTAATAAAGTGTCCGGTGAGTGTATATTTCATGCTATATGCAAGGTAATGTGTCACTGTAACACTAGCATCACAATACTCCTCCTGGCAATGCCTTCATCTATTCTTCTCTCTAGAAGGACAGATCCATCTTAGACATCATCCAGGGTCACCATCTACTTTGAGGACTGAGATGGCAGCACAACGATGTAAATCCTGGGCCTGTGACACAGATCAGCCCCTCATCTTGCTTTTTGCTACAAAGTTCTGATCTCTGGGGGAAAGGAGACTGAGGAAATGCTTTAAACCCACCTGCAGCAGACTCAGAAGACTTATCTCGGTCCAGGCAAAGAGCTAGAGCTGAACTCAAAGGTGGCTTTTTAATGATAAAAGATGGAGCTTTTCTGAAAAATTATAATGTTGCCCTAAATTCATGTCAGGAATTTAATCATGTAAAGTTACTGAGAGGTCCACAATTAGAACAAAAAGACTTGTTAAGACTTGTTAATAAAAAATGGCGGCGCTGCCACCACAACACCCCCTCCCCGGCGGCGCAGCACTACCACCACATCACCCCCTCCCGGGCAGCCTGCGGTGCGGCACTACCACCACATCACCCCCTCCCAGGCGGCCAGCGGCGTGGCACTACAAACACATCACCCCCTCCCAGGCGGCCGGCGGCGCGGCACTACAAACACATCACCCCCTTCTGGGTGGCCAACGGCGCGGCACTACCACATCATCCCCTCCCGGGCGGCGCGGCACTACCACCACAGCACCCCACCCCATGTGCGGCCGGCGGTCCGGCACTTAACCTGATCTAGGGATCTAGGTGGCGAGTTGTGGTGTCCTCTCCTCCTCTTCTAGGCAGCGACTCCGGTGTCCGCTCCCCCAGTGGCTTCCTCCACCGTGTGTGTCCTAGCTCTTCCTCCTAAGCGCTAGGCATCCAATGGGATCTCCTGACGCTTTGGCTAATCGGGAAACGGTCTCATGACCTGCCTCCTGATGGGTGGGGAGGAACTTTAGTGTGAAAATAGAGGAAATTCATTTGCGATCGTCACACAACTGGGTGGGATCAGGGATCAGTCCTACAGCCGCGATCAAAAGTGACGACCGGGTGACATCGCACCATCCCTCTGGTTACAGGAAGCACTGGAAGACGCTGGCGTTTCCTCCACCCCAGAGCTCTGCAAGACCTCCTTCACATCTTCACCACTCTCTGGCCAGCTGGCGAGTATAGCCCGCGGTGGCTGACACTGCAATGCATTCCTACCTATCTGTTTGTGAGTACCTTTTCATTGGTTTTATAATAAAATATCCGCTACGGTTACACTTAGAGGCGCTTTTGTATATTCTGTCTCCTCTGCGCCCTGAGCCCCCCATTAGAATCCATAGTTTGGCACCCTGATATGCAGATCAGGGGGCCGGGTGCATGGATGGGGGGGTGGCGCCCATGCACCCTTAATGGACGGGCCGCCACTGATATAAATCCTGTATTATAATAATAGTAATAATATTTGATCTTTTTTTAATACACTAGAAGGAAGAATGCAAATTGCTTGCTTTGAGAAACTATTCTTGTAATAATACCTATTGGCTTTGAGGGTATGAGGGAACCTGGAAACTCCTGGCACTGGGCAAGTGGCCCTATTTATAATACGCAGTGCAGGCATGAAACAATGATGTCACCCATTGCAGTTAGGCATGTGATATATTCAGTTTTGCAACCTGCACTGAAAAAAAAAAAATCTATAAAAAGAAAGAATTTAATCTAAATTTTCATGATTTATATTTTTCCCCTAAATGAGGCCAAGTATAGCTCATGTACAGCATACTGATCCAATATCGGACTTTTTATCAGGATTAATCAAAGATGCTATATAGACACGTTTGCACAACATGTGTCTGTAACAGGAACAAAAGTGTTTACAATAAATAGAGATATAAAGGAAACAGCGGAACCTCCCGCCACTCATTGCGGCGCTCACGTCTGTTCTCTGCGCCCTCCCAGCGTCTGCAGCCCACATGGGCCCGGGCAGCCCTGCAGGTAATGAAAACGCTTTAAAAAGAGATTTGAAAATGAAGTTTTAATTTGCAGCATATGTTAGATTAAACGCAATCATGTGTTTATTCCCGACGATGATAAACAGAACAAAGGAGAACTGAACTGTTTTCTTTCACTACAAATTCCGAGTCTCCTTCTCGCCATATTATTATCTCCTTTCACCACCATATGTTTGTATGTGTCCCGCCTTAGCCCTGGTTTCCAATGTATGGAACTATTTTGGCACGTATGAAGCAAAGGGCCTCCGGCATAAAACTTGGAGCCAAGAAAATAAGCGCCCAGATTATGCTTTTTGCTAAGGTGTGGGATTGCCATTGAAGTTCTGGCATAGGTCTGTTAAATTACAGGAAGTGCCAGGATGGAGTGGTACCAAAAGTGCACTTAAAAACCAAAAATATACTATATTGCAGCTTGACCGTCTTTTTCCAGGGAGCAATTTTCAGCAAGTACAGATAGGAGCCCTAAGCTCCAAAGGGTCTAAAGCAGGGGTCTCCATACTTTCTAAATAAAAAGCCAGCTCACGGTTCTTCAGACTTTAGAGGGGCCGGACTGTGCCCAATGGGAGTCAACAATGCCCCATCTTTGGTATTGGGGAGAAATAGTGGCCCATCGTTGGTGTCAGTCCAAGGTATGCGGACCTATTGTTGGTGTCAGTGGGAGAAATAGTGCCCCATTGTTGGTGTCAGTGGAAGGAATAAGGCCCCGTTGTTGGTGTCAGGGAAAGGAAAAAGGCCCTGTTCTTGGGGTCAGTGAAAGGAATAAGACTCCATTGCTGGTGTCAGTGAAAGGAATAGGACCCCTGTGTCAGTGTCAGTGGAAGGAATAGAACCACATTGTTGGTGTGAGTAAGTGGAATATCAATGCCTTATCGATGGTGTCAGTGAAAGAAATAGTGCCACATTGTTGGTATCAGTGGCAGGAATAATGCCTCAAGCGCCACACAAAAGGCAAGCAAAAGGCCGCATCTGGCCCCAGTCCACAGTTTGGAGACCACTGGTCTAAAGAGACACAGGGATCAATTTGATGACTAAACATGCATCTCCTGCACTTCAACACAGCTATTACCAGGTCATAGTAACCTTGGGAATAAGATATATGGCAGAGATGTAAAACAGAACTTTTTTGTGGGGCTTAGTTTTTATGGGTGGGGTGAGAAAGTTGGTTCCTGTAGGACTTTATTTCCACAGGTAGATAGGTGAAAAATGTGGCTACCTGTAGGGGTTGGTTTTCCTAAGCAATAGCAAGAATGATGTCACTTGTGAGGCACAGTCTGCACAGGTACAAGCAATAGGAGGGAGATGTAGCGCTTGCAGGTGTCTCTGATGGTACTACGGAGCCAGGCACAGGAGTGGGGGGTGGCGTGCGTCCAAAAGTTGAGCACCAGGGGGGAAGGGGGCCTGACGAAGGAGCACGGATTGCTCTGAACACGCGCCTGGAACAGCCATCTCTACCCTCCCTCCAGCCTTCCACTGGCTCGTGACATCTGGCTCATCTTCTCGCCCACCTGCCTGGAGCCTTGGAACCCACCGGAGCGACCAGACACATGTGAAGGTGGGACCACCAGCACACGGACCACCCAGACTGGAACACCTGGACTCTGTACATGTCTGCCTAACACTTCTCTCTTGTAAGTGCAATTTTAATAAATTGTTTTTTTTTTAACCCTCTACTGCACTTAGTGGGGCGCCGCTTGTTTTTTCTGTCGACAGGTACAAGCAAGAAGGGTGGCTACCATGTTTCTGGAAAAAAAAAAGAAGGGTGGCTACCTGTAGGGACTGGTTTCTTAAAGTAAAAGTGAAAAGTATGGTAACCTGTAGAGTTTGGTTTCCTCAAGTAGAAATGACCTGAGGATTTTTGGTGGGTTTATCTGTACAGTTTTGTTTCCACAGGCAGAGGTATAGGATGGTTACCTGTGGGACTTGGTCTCCACAGTTCGAAGCGAGAAGGGTGGTTACCAGTAGGGCTTGGTCTTCATGGGTAGAGATGAGAACGGGGGTTATCTGTAGGGCTTGGTCTCCACAGGTAGAGGCAAGAAGAGTGGTTATCTGTAGTATTTGGTCTTCACAGGTAGAGGTGAGAAGTGGGGTTACCTGTAGGGCTTTGTTTCCATAGGTAGAGGTGAAATGGGTGATTAACTATGGGGATTGGTTGGCACAGGTAGAAGTGAGAAGGAGGGTTTATCTGTAAGGTTTAGTCTTCACGGATAGAGGCAAGAAGGGTGATTACCTGTGGGGATTGGTTGGCATAGGTAGAAGTGAGAAGGGGGGTTTATCCGTAAGGTATAGTATCCACAGGTAGAGATGAGAAGTGAGATTTCCTGTAAAGCTTTGTTCCCAAAGGTAGACATGAGAAGGATGATTACCTGTGGGGATTGGTTGACACAGGTAAAGGTGAGAAGGGGAGTTTATCTGTAGGGTTTAGTCTCCACAGGTAGAGGTGAGAAGTGAGATTACCTTTAGGGGTTTGTTTCCAAAGGCAGAGGTGAGAAGGGGGTGGGGGGTTTACCTGCAGGTAGCGGTAAGAAGGGAGGGTTACCTGTGGGTCTTGGCCAGCGCAGGTAGCGGTAAGAAGGGGGTGATGATCTGTAGGGTTGGTTTCAGCAGGTAGAGATGAAAAGGGTGGCTATCTGTATGACTTGGTCTCCACAGGAATAGGCAACAATGGTGGTTACCTGCAAGGATAGGTTTCCACAGGTAGATGTATGAAGGGGGTTTAGTTGCTGAGTGTTTTCTGTATACATATACCAGATGCATCACATTGACACAAAACTATAGCTAAAAGGACAAATGCAAGAATGCCACTATGTTTTTCGTGCTGCTATGTCATAGTAATGTTTTGTTTGCGGAGTTGCTGCCATTAAACCCTTCGGGTGTCTCGGAGTGTATATGTATGTTTAATGACTCAAAAGCTTCCATTTTCAGGCTTTTTGGTTTATCCAAATCACTTTACCTCTAACCTTTTCAGCATTTGTATGTAATTTATTCTTCTGCTGTCTGGTTTTAGGTTATACTGCATTTTACAAAAGGATACGATTTCCCATTTTCCCAATCTGAAGCTGAAACACTGTCATATATATTTCATGCATTGGTGTGGTGGTTGGTGGGAGTGTTAAGCAGTCCATATACTGAACAGTGTATTTTTTAAGGCAGGGGGCTTCCTCATCCACCTAGTTAGTGTGGACGGCTTTAGACAGCCTCAGATGTCAATCAGAATTCAGAAGGGCGAGGAGGCATAACTAGAGAAAAAAAATGTAGCCATGGAAAAAGGGAGTCTTTCACCCAGAGATAGGAGAATCAGTGATAGAAGCTGGGAACCGCTGAACATAAAAATAAAATTAAAGATAATCAGCGGCCGTTATCGCTTCTTGAAAAGCAGTGTCTTCTGTTTAGATCGGCTCCCTTTTCAGCTCCAACACTATTCAGATTACAGCCAACCATCTAGAAAAGAGTCGGTGACGGTTTCCATGCGAGTCTGAACTTATGTCTTGATTATGCATTTTAACAGCCTGTCAAGGCACAAGAGCTTCAGAAAAACAGCATCTCAACATCCATAAGTCACCCTGGAACACTGTAATCCATCTGTTCCATTATCATATGGCTGTAGCAACATATGCATACATGAATACATTATACTAGCAGTGTTTTAAGTAATGAAGAGCCCATAAAGATGAATTTGATACCAGGCCGTAGTTTTGTGGCCCTTTCCCCGGCTGCTCGGCAGGAAATTGATTGCGAACAGCGTGGGGCTGTCAGTTGCCAGTGTTCTGTCTGAAAACGCTAAAATATCCCATCTATCTCTTAACATATAAATGGTTTTTCTGGAGGGTTTGTACATCAGATAGAATTCCCGGTGAAATAATTTTCTGGGAGTTGGGGAAGGTTATTCTTCATCGAAGAGGGAGGGGGAAGGTTGAGGTGACTCTTTACCGTCTGCGGCTGACAAATTCCTTGGAACATCAAAAGAGCGGGGAAAGCGCATGGCGAGAGGAATCTACAAGACCTGACTTTTGTTCTCTGGAAGATGAAAGCGTTTTGGATGGAAATGAATCGGCGGCGGCTGGGAGAGGAAAGCTCTCCGCAATGACTAAGAGGTGCGCAGAGATCGGCGATCAGAGCGACACTCACATAGCCACAGGCACCTTCCAGGTCTCATCTCGCTCTTGTCAAGACTCTCCAACAGGAACGCCATCTACGCTTTAAATAAACTTTTTTATCCAGCCAGAGCCTCCAGCCTCACGCAGAGTCCAGGAACCATAGAGGAATACCAGGAGGTGACACCGCTGAGATCCAAGATATGACCAATCCAATCAACAGGAGATGGATATAATGATGTGATGATATACTCTATTCTATGTCAATGGGCTGTACTTTTAATTTATATTAAATAGTGCCACTGTTAAACTAGATTAGCCTTGTGTAATCATCTATACCAGTGGTTCTCAACCGTTCTAGTGGTGTGACCCCCTTGATAAAATTTCCCAAGTTGTAGGGACCCCTAACACACACCGCCTCGGAAGCGCGGCGCACCGGCACTTTTAACCCTGTTTTAACCCCTTGTGGGGTGTTAAAAGCGCCGCGATCCCGCCTGCATAGCGGCGCCATAGCGCCACTATAACAGCAGAAAAGTGCCGCTGAAAGTAGTGGCGCTTATCCACTCCCGACCCAGTGTGAAAATAGCCTTAGTGACACCATGTATGTTTTTTTTAGTACACAAGAATGACTGCGCTAACCTATGTGTAAAATATTATGAATCCCAACATGACTGTGCACGAAAAAAAATTATTATGGAACAAAACATATAATTTATAAATAAACGTCCCAGTTGGTTCCTCAAAAGTGTTTATTACATGCCAATGCTAGGTATACGAAGTGTATAGCACCCAAACAACTGTGATGCGCCCCCACCTTCTGAATTGTTCACTCATCAGAATGCGGTATAATCAGGCCTGATCAGAACATGGGTCTTTCAATCATTTGTACTCTTTACTCAGTGCACAATTCAGAAGGTCGGGGCGCACCATGGTTGTTTGGGTGATCTAGCACTGGCATTAAGTACAATAACTGTATACCCACTTTTGAGGAACCAATTTGGAAGATTATATATAAATAAATTATGCTTTGTCCCTTAGTCCAGTCAGCGTCTGACTTACCTGTTACTCAGTGTATCATCGGAATCGGCGACTCGTCAAGTTTGCAAATGGAAGTTCAATCGCCGCCATCTTGGTACACTCGCCCGCATTAAGGATACCATTAGAAGTCAGAGTACAGAGTGTAGGAAGATGGCGGCGGCAGCTGAACATCACTTTCCGTGTGGTCTCGCCTTTCCCGGAAGTGACATACCGCTGAACGAGACAGATCCGACATACTACGGAGTCGGGTCTGTCTGTAGATTGCAGCAAGACGTGCAGCGACGACCCCCTGGAAATCGGCAATCGACCCCACAGGGGGTCGCGACCCCTGTGTTGAGAACCGCTGATCTATACCAAGGATATACAATTAGCGGACCTCCAGATGTTGCAGAACTACAAGTCATAGCAAGACTCTGACAGCCACAAGCATGACACCCAGTGGCAGAGGCATGATGGGACTTGTAGTTTTGCAACAGCTGGAGGTCCGCTAATTGCATATCCCTGATATACACCAAGTTGTCCAAAAGAAAATTTAGATCAATGAAAAAATTGTTAATATATTATCAGACGCATTTGAAATCAACTAGGAGATCAGGCAACTTTGGAAGACCTTTGTACAAGACAATCCATGGTGGGCCTTTCCAAACCCCACATTGAATCCCTCTACGTAGGATGTCATATAGGCAAGTTAGGTTGGCATATAGTGCATGTTCTATTTATTATAGTTGGGATACTGGAGGGTTCATAGCAGGGTTGCCCAACCTTTTGAAGAGCAAGGGCCATTTAAGTGACTTGGCAACCAGTCACAGCCCACAAAGAGCGGAGCGGGCGGATGACAGGTCCTTTTCTACTCTGCGTATGAAGAAGAGACACAGTCTGCTCTACTCTACGGGCCCTCCAATCCGATCCACCCAGATGGAAGGGGATGGCTCCCCTTCGGTTTTCTGTAGCAGATTGGATTGGAGGTAGGTGGGTGTAAATGGACACTGCCCCGTCATAGAGGTGAATGGAGGGTTCGATTGGAGCAACCTGAAAAACGGGCAGACGGACCCTATCGGGCCAATCGTGGGAAAGGGGACTAAGGCTGCTTTCACACTTATGCACTGCCATTGCTGTTTGTTGTTCAGTAGGCTGTAGCTCAATACCTAAGGAGGTTCCAAAATGTCTCTAAGCTACTTTTGAAGCAGAATGAGGTAGTATTGGCTCCATTGACTTCAATGGGAGCACAAGAAAAAGCAAATGCGTATTACACATGTTTTTCAAGTGTTTGTTACCCCAGCATTTCATATTCCTGATATGAGCCTGCTGTACCATGTACTTGTATGAGAAAGTATTCTGATCTCTTTGTATTGCTTCCTTTGTGTGAAATCCCTGGTGTTCCTGCCAGTCCCTACACTTTCCTATTTTTAAAAAAACTGACCACACTAAGCAGGATAGCACAGCATGGTCAGTTCTCTAGATAAGCTCAGCCTGCTCTCCTCCAATGATCAGACTTGTCCTGACATCCCCCCCCCCCCTTGTACACATTATGCGTAAACGAAAAAGAACACGAGGGTAACTTCAGTTACCTCGGTTATGATGGAGTAAGACGAAGTTTTCATCGAATCTCTGTAAAACCTTGGAGGAATCCATAA
>BLSH010150439.1:500568-511035 GCA_018402905.1 Glandirana rugosa | reverse complement strand
CATATGACAAGGCGACAACACTTATGTCTTTGCAAAAATTGACTCAATGGGCTTTACCAAGCTGTGAATATTAGAATACTTTTTGACAGTTTTGTTTTGCACTGAAACATTATTACAAAAACTGTTGGGATTAAAATGAGCCATTTCTTGTAAAAAAATCTTGATTAGAAATATATTTCAGCAGCACTTCAGGTCAATTTGTACACAAGAGACAAGACTTTTGTCAGGGACTGTAGAGCTGGACAACTGTGCTCTAGAATAGGTCAGTGGCACCTTTTTGCACACACTAAAAGAAAGGTAAGCATTGCAAAGGGTGTCAACAAAGGGGAGAAACAGTTAAGTAGAGGGGTACAAAAGGTGTGCAGGCATCTGTACTATACCTCTGACCAATAGCTATATTGAAATCTATCACTACCTGTCACCTGTGATACTTGAAAGGGCACCTGTGCCCAGACTTTAGGCAGTGAAGTATTTACATATTATTGACAAGCAACAAAAGAATGTCCCTCATCGAGCCCTCACTAACCTATGCAGCTATATGCATTGTGGAGAAACTAATCTTTAAAACAGACACTATTATTACAGCTCCTCTCCCAAACTTTCATGAAAAAAACAGATTACAGGCCCATTAAGTAGTGGATGTGTGTGGATTATTTTTGGAAAATACAGATATCATTTATGATCACTTTAAGACCACGCTGATATCCCTGAGCACACCCTGACATCCTTAGGGGTTTCGATTTTGGCGCCCCTCTCTTCTTTATTTTCCCCCAGGTTCCAAATTTGCTACTTTCCTTGCCAGTCCTTTAATTACTAATCATTTGGATTTTTTCCCTCTCTGTACTTTCTGACAGCTCACCTCATCTATCGTTGAACCTCTTCCATACGACGACTTCACAACAATACAAAGCTATTTCAGCTCCATCCGCCTTTTCCTCAGAGTAATTACTTCTAGTGTGTAAAGATTTCTATTATGAATGGTTCAATGTTCTGTGCGCAGCTCTGTGGAATGCATCGCTCCTGTATGAATGTGTAAAATAAATAACTCTCAGCACTTGGTTTTACTGGTGAGTAAGGCAAGCATGGCAGCGAGGGGGCTTCACATTTATCTGCAAATGTATGGAACAAATTCCTTATTGCAAGTCGTTTAAGCGGTTTATTCTGAATAGCTGGTAAGTGTGCTGAGGAACATTTTGTACCCAATCCTCCTTGAAGCTTCCCTCGCACTTTATTTTTCATTAACCTACTTACCTTTATCTGGTGTCTTCTGGCCAGTTGCTACTTCCCCTGATCCTCTTCAGCAGTGGTCAGTTGGCAGAGATGCAGAGAAGGTTGCTGATGTTATCACTGCATAAACGCTATGAATAAAGAGATGCCATGACACCCTACATTCAAAGAGCTATGGAATCATGGAACCAACACTGTTCATTCACAGAGTCACATGCCACATAGGCACGATACCCTTCATTCATAGAGTCATGGAGGCATGCCACCCACTTCATTCATACAGTAAGTCGAGGAGCCAGAGCAAACTTCATTCGTAGAGCCTTGGAGTCATGGCAGCATGACACACTTCATGCATACAGCCATGATACCCTTCCTTGATAGAACCACATAGCCATGGTGCCCTTCATTCATAGAGCCATTGAGCCATGTCACTTTTTATTCTTAAAGTGACATAGCCATGGCATCCTTCATTCATAGAGCCAGTAAACCCTTTATTCATAGAGCCAGAACATCCTCCATTTATGGCGTCAGGGGGCCATGACGCCCTTCATTCATAGAGCTATGGAGTCCTGGAGCCATGACACCCTTCATTCATAGAGCTATAGCACCCTTCGTTCATAGAGCCATGGCCCCCATTATTCATAGAGTCATGACACCTTTTATTCATAGAGCAACAGAGCCATGACATCCTTCATTCATAGAGCCAGGACACCCTTCATTCATAAAGCAATGAAGACATGACACCCTTTATTCATGGTGTCATTGAGCCATGACACCCTTCATTCATAGAGCCATGTCACTTTTTATTCTTAAAGTGATCAAGCCATGACATACTCCATTCATAGAGCCAGGAAACCCTTCATTCATAGAGCCATGAAGTCAAGGAGCCACGACATCCTTCATTCATAGCGTCATGGGGCCATGACACCTTTCATTGATAGAGCTATGGAGTCCTGGAGTCATGACACCCTTCATTCATAGAGCTATGACACCCTTCATTCATAGAGCCATGACACCCATCATTCATAGAGTCATTGCACCTTTTATTCATAGAGCAACATGACATTCCTTCATTCATAAAGCCAGGACACCCTTCATTCATAAGGCAATGACGACATAACACCCTTTATTCATGGTGTCATTGTGCCATGACACCCTTCATTCATAGAGCCATGAAGTCATAACACCCTTCATTCATTAATAGAGCCATGACACCCCCTTCATTCATAGAGCAATGGAATCATTGAGCCAAGCTACCTTTCATTCATGGAGTCATGGAGCCATTACACCCTTCATTCATAAAGCCAACAAGACAAAGCCATATCACCTTTCCCTCATGGTGTCATGGAGCCCTGACACCCTTCATTCATAGAGCCAACAAGTCATGGAGTCATGGAGGCATCACATGCTTCATTCATATAGCCAAGGAGTCATGGAGCCATGACACCCTTCATTCATAGAGCCATGAAGACAAAGCCATATCACCTTTCCTTCATGGTCTCATGGAGCTCCATGACACCCTTTATTCATAGAGCCATGAAGACAGAGCCATAACACCTTTCCTTCATGGTCTCATGGAGCTCCATGACACCCTTTATTCATAGAGCCACTGATCTATGACACCCTTCATTCATAAAGCCATGAAGACATAACACCCTTTATTCATGGTGTCATGGAGCCATGACATCCTTCATCCATAGAGCCATAACACCCACTTTATTCAAAGAGCAATGGAATCGTTCATGGAATCATGGAGCCTTTCATTCATGGAGCCATTACACCATTCATCTATATAGGCAAGATGTCATGGAGCCTTGACACTCTTCATTTATAGAGCCATGACACCCATCATTCACAGAGTGAATACAGAGCCATAACACCTTTCCGTCATGGAGCCATGACACCCTTCATTCATAGAGCTATATCATCCTTCATTCATAGAGCCATGGTATCCTTCATTTATAGAGGAATGTAGTCATGGCACCATGACACCTTTATTTAATAGTATGTCCTCAATCTTGCAGGTAGAATAATGCTGGAAATCATTCAACCCAGAGGACTGAGGATACTGTGAGGCAAAAAGGAAGTCCAGCATTCTAATGCTTTGCTCTGAGGGCTCGTTCACACCATGTATGGTATAAGGAGGGCACAGTGCTCTTTTCACATCATACATATGTGGTGGTGTGCAGAAAAATGCAGTTCAATGGACATGGGGGTTTACTATTTACTAAAGGCAAATCCATTGTGCACTACAAGTGCAGTCGCTGTAGATCTGAGGGGGACATGCAAGGGAAATAGAAAACAGCATTTTTGCTTGCACATGATTGGATGATATAAATCAGCAGAGCTTCCCCTCATTTCCGATCTTCCCCCCAGATCTGCAGCGACTGCACTTCCTTGTGCACTTGCAGTACACATGTAGTGCACAGTGGATTTGCCTTTAGTAAATCAATAAATCACCCAGAGTTGGGCTTTTATTGATCTGAGTGGATAACAATTTTACTTTGGTAATAAATAAACAAATAAAATGAACTAAAAGTCATAGTAAAATCAAAGAACACTTGCAGATATATGGGGAGGCCACACACCACTACCATAGTGCCTCTGTCAGCGTGTACAGCTGGGGTGCTCAACCTTTTGAAGAGTGAGGGACACTTAAAGTGTTTGTTGAGCCACTTGTATAAAATGCTCCCATTCTCTCTGTATTATAACAAGAAGGTGCCCTGTGTCTGTGTTATAATATATATATATATATATATACTTCTCTGTATAGATAACACACCTTCTTACTAGGATCAGTTGTCGTTTTTCAGCTTTTCTCTCTCAGCTCAGAATTCCTGAGGGAGGGGCTGAGCACTGCTGCTGACATAAGCTGGAGAGACAGAGCTGTGCTGTGTTATCTATACAGATAAGAATATTTCTGATATAACACTGACACAGGAAACTTATTCTTCTATTACAGAGGAAATAGGAGCTTTTAGAGTTAATTATGAGAGCAGAGAGAAGCTACGAGAGGAAGAGGGAGGGGGGAGTTGAAGACAAGCACACAGGAGATAGGAGAGCTGGGAGTGACATAGCCTGCATAGACCACGGGGCTCTCAAGATAAGCTATATACAGGGGGAGTCAGCACCCAGGGGGGAAATCATGACCTGGCATTATCAAACATGTATTTTAGGGAATACAGAGGGATCATTTAAAAAGCAAAAGCACCATGCTGCTAATTGCACATTAAAGAGACAGGAGTAGCATTTTTTTTGGGTTAACAAACGCTTTAAGTGATTTGGTAACCGGTTGCAGGCCACAATGAAATGGTTCAGAGTTTAGATTTTTTTTATTTTATTTTGAATAGCATAGTGAACATTTTCCCCCTGCAGCCACTGAATGGCGGCAGGAGGAGAAGCCAGCTTTTAGCGGTTGCAGGAGGAAAATGGGGAGGATTCGTTTCTGTATATGCAGCCCCCCTGCAGCCCCTCCTGTCCAATTGTAGAACAGAATGTGACCGGGAGGCTGCACGGGTGCCCTGGGGCATTTGGTGGGGTCACCATTGCGACCCCTGGCTCTAAACCAGTGGTTGGGGGTGTGTAGTTAAAACACGTCTCAACTATGGGATTTTACTGCCCCCCCAAACCGTAAATGTAAAGGAGCCCTTATTGTCCTGAGCCCCCTATAAGGCTGCTTTCTCACCGATACGCTGCGGTTTACCTGCCCCACGGGTGCAGCACAATGCACCTGTGGCTTTCCTGTGAGCTACCTGTGCTTTGCCATAGACGTCTATTATATCTTGCAGGTGAGGTGCATTCAGAAGTTTTGATGCGCTTCCAGAAAGCACACCAAACCCTCAGAATAAAATAGAAGTGTGCTTCCCTGGTTTGAGGTGGAGGGCCACATGAAAGGGCTCTGAGGACCACATGTGACCCTCGGGCTACAGGTTGAGCACCTCTGGTCTACAGTCTTCAATCTATGAGAGAACCAACATTAGAACAAATACAGAAACGTCTACAGCCTGCCAGACGGTAAGGTGGTTTTTTTGATACAGTCTTTAGATGGGGATTTTCTGCTCCTAGCTCACTCACGTCACCCTGGAGGACCTGGCGGTGAGCTGATGGCAGGAATTATGGTCCAATGACAGGTAATAATTTCAGAGAACGGCGAGTAATGCAAACCGCGTGTTATTAGCGCCCCTCGCCAGCCTTTCCAGCACAGAGACGATTTATTACCGCGGTGACTTATTTCTGTTATTGCGCAATTAAAATGAATTATTCCGGGGGGAGCCTTATATAAATGGAGGCAAGTATAAATCAGGCAATGGCTTCCTGTTTAAGGGTGCCACTTGGGTTTAAAGAAGATATTTTGTGTGCACAGAAGGCAGTGGACTATTTATAAAGGAGATGAGAATATGTGGCCAGACTTGGGGAAGACACAAAAGCCGCACTTCTAGAGGACACATGGATGTGATTGACGGCCAATTTTGATTGAAGAAATCATGCCTCAGCACAGCCATTGTTACTAGGCAGAAGATCAGATCATCCATGAAATGATAGCCTTCACAAGGCAGATTCCCAGATTAAAGGGCAACCCCAGCCAAACTGTTAAATATATATTCTCAGTAAGAAAAAGAGATCAAAAACACGAGATCATGACCTCAAACTAGCAGGAGGAACATTCAAGAGGAAAGTATTATTTTACTGAAGAATATTAGATGCTTAGAGGAGCAGAGCTAGGGAGTCAGGGTTCATTCACAGCAGCTGCGTTGGGCAGCATTGCCAATGCATAAACAGGCATTCCGCCTTATGTTCTCTGGGTTAGGTTCACATCAGCATGCTGCATTTGTGTGCACTGAACAAAAACAGAACATTTTGCATTTGCTCAGTGAATTCCGACACACTATAACGCATAGCAATGCACTGCAACGCACAGGAATTACAGTACATACAACTTAGAAAAGAGGAAAAAGCAAGCACTGGAATGCATGTTCACAATGCACATCAACACATGCATGCTTGTGTAAATGATCCCCAAGTCAGCAGTAAGGGCCCATTCACACTATGCCACTGTGGTACCGCAGTCTTTATCACAACGCACAATATGTGTGTTGGTGTAATGCAGTGGCATTCATTTGAATAATACCCAGGGTTGCCATCTTTTCTTCAATCCAAACCCGAAAACGTAAGTGGTAATTAATTTCAAGGGGGAACGCTGATGACTCTGGTGTAAAGGGGAACTCTGATGTAAGGGGGTTTCTGCTCACCAAAGCTCCCACTTACTTTAGAGTTCCCAGAATTTCCCCTTAAATCAGGGTTCCCAAAGCCCCCCTTACATCAGAGTGCACAGGGCACTCCTTATATCGGAGTCCCCCTTATCTTAGTGTACTCACTCATTAAGAGGCAGGAAAGAGAAGGGAGGTAGGGGGGAGACTTCAAACATTGGATGGTGAACTCACTGAGGATGGAGGCTCAAGCATTGACACCTTTCATCTGCTGACTGCTGAGCTTCACATTTACAGCCCATGCATCCCTTTCCCAATCACACAACGCCAAGGTTTCGGTGGGTGAGTGGGCGGGCAGAGGGGTAGGGGCAGGAGGAGCAGGAGGAAATCAAACCCTCTCTCCTTTCCTGTCCATGTATGGGAGTGGGGGATTTTGTACTTGGTGGTTGTGGGACTCGCAGTCCATTCTCAATAATGTGTCCGGGTTTCAGGAGGTCTGATTCCAAACCCAGACTGTCCAGGTGAATCCCGGACAGGTGGCAACCCTATTAGTACCCAAGCACACCTGGCCTGTTGACATGTGTTGCAGCACAGCACAATACGCTAATGTGCGTTTTGGTCCGCTGCCAAAAAAAGACACATGCATCCTTTTTTTTGGCAGTGCAGTACACTAACACACCATTGTAAGAACCCAGTTGGAAGGTGCATTGGAATGTCATTAGAAAATAATGGCACCACACTGTACCAAGGAACTTAACTGTGTGTTATTGCAATACATAGGGGGGGATTTACTAAAACTGGAGCACTCCGAATCTGGTGAAGATGTGCATAGTAACTAAGGATGGGCTCAGGCGTGTGCGCAAGTGCACGTGCCCGAGCCTGCCAGGAAGTGAACCCTGCACTGCGCCAATCACAGGCAGTGAGACATTTCCCCGATGCACGGCTGCAGTGATTGGGGAATGTCTCACTGCCTCTTATTAGCACAGCGCAGGGATCACTTCCCGGCGGGCTCGGGCACGTGCACTTGCGAACACGCCCGAGCCCATCCTTAATGGTAACCAATCAGCTTCTAACTTCAGCTTGTTCAATTGACGTTTAGCAATAAAACCTGGAAGCTGATTGGTTTCTATGCAGAGCTGCACCAAATTTTACTCACTCCAGTTTTAGTAAATAACCCCCATAGTGTGAACGGGCCCTAAGTGGATTTAAACATAGGTCCATCCTCAGATAAAAATCTTCAGAAAAAAAAGCAGACTTGACTGCCCACTTGATTTTCTATGAAGTGGTTTGCTTGCCCATAGATTGTATGTGCGTTTGTGTGCTTGTCTTCTAGTTTGTTCAAGCTTGCTCATTTGTGTCTTAGCCCAGGTTCACATATATGAGGTGCAGAAAATGCAGCAATACCTGCACGTTTCCCTCACCGCACTGCAATCACACTGTGTTTGCGATCCGCTGCGGGTGTTAATGCAAAGTTAAGGACACCCCAATAGGATCGCAAGACACCAGACTGCATGGTACAAATCGACCGTGCGATGTGGTTGTGGTGCAGCTCCAAAAAAGTTGCCTGCACTTCTTTAGTGTGATGCGGTGCAATCTGAATGGGCTGTGCACCTCCTGTGCTGTCCACATGTGAGTTATAGTGTGATCTCGGGCTAAGTTAATCCCACAACAATAAAATTAGTCTGTATATGCAGTAACGCATGCTTGTTATACTCACTGTGAAACCAAAGGGGTTAATCCTCCGCATTGTGTAAAAAGGCTGCTTGATCCTGTATGCACAGATATTCCTCTTCTTCCACTGACTCCAAAACAGGTCCGGATAGGACAGAGTTACAGGAGTCGGGCTGCACATGCTCAGTTTGGTGTGTATTGCTAGAGAGTTTTTTTTTTCTTGGGAAGGTGCATGTGATCAGCACAGGGCCAATCAGCACTGTCCAGACAGAGGGTCAGGGGTCCTGCATCCTCATAGGACAGTCAGTGCAGTGTGAAAAATGTTTTAACCAGGCAGTGATAGAAGTCACAAGACTGCTATATACTGCTGATGAGAAAAGGTATTTAGCAGTTTATATTTACTAAAACAATTGCATTTCCATGTTCTGTGTACTGTGGGAGACCAGATATAGTGAATGCAGGGTCCTGGGTTTAGTAATACTTTAATGGAAGGCTAGTCACTAGAAGAAGAGGCAGGAAATTGTGCAAAAAAACCCACTTTTTTTCAGCAATTTGTCAGGCGCTCCCACTGAGGTCTATAGGGACTAAAAACGAGTGACAAGCTTCAAGTGGCACCATGCTCAGGTATGAACGGGCACCACAGAATACAATAGGAATCTTAAAGCGGAGCTCCACCCAAAAAAGGAAGCTCCGCTTGTCTGGTCTGCACCCCCCCACCCCCATACTGCCACATTTGGCACTTTTTGGTGAGGAGGGGGAGCTGCAATCTAAGAGCATATTGCCCCCTCCCTCCCCAGCCTTCAGGGACATACACAGGTGTGACTCACGCATGCGCAGTAGGAAACTTTCGGTTTTTCTTACTTACAATGCCGGCGCCTGCACCCGTAGCCGATTGAAGAACTGGCTCAGGTGCTGACACCATAGGGATCCCTGCACAGGTAAGTGTCCTTATATTAAAAGTCAGCAGCTGCAGTATTTGTAGTGGCTGTCTTATAATTTTGATTTTTTGGGAGACTGGAGCTCCTCTTTAATGCTGAGCACCGAAATGCTTCAGGGAAGAAAATTCACATTGCCAGGACTGAAGGCCCATTCAGGTTTGGTGTCCTGGTGCGCAGCAATAAAGCACTGTGCCTTAATGTGTGTTGGAGCCTCAGGCAAATGTCCAAAAAAACTGGACTTGCACAATTTTTGGCAACACTGTGCACATAGATGTGCGCAGCTTATTGCATTAGGGTGTGCACTCCAAAACTCACACACACACACATATATATATATATATACATATACATACATACATACACTAAATACTGTAAATGTAAAAACTTTAAAATGTAATAGTTTTATTTTTTTATTATTTTTTACAATTTTAGTCATATTTTTAAATATTTTTTACAATTTCGGAGCTTTGGAGAGCAGGAGGAATCTGCACTGCACAGGGTGATTAGGGTGTGCCCAGGCACACTTGGCACATCCCCTGCGCATGCCTATGACTGTGCACCACAATGTGTGGCAAGTGCATTACTGTGCATCGTGGTGTGCTGCAACGCATGTGCACTGGAGCTTCATTGCCTTTAAAATGAAGTCCCTGCAGAACATTTGTCGTGGTAACACATGCATGACTGCAATGCACCACAGCAGAAAAGTGTGTTCAGCCCTTAGAGTCTGGATGTCGGCAGAACGAGGGAATGAACGTTGTTTTCATCTCATGATTTTTTTAGCTTTTGTATTAAAATGGCAAAAGAGTTAGTAAAAGACAACAAGTAAAGTGTTAGCAGACATCGGGAAACTGATTATGTTTTTCCTCATTAACCTATTTATCATTTATGAAAGAGAATTCTACAAAACAGCAACTTGTATCTAATTGACATGAAATTGCAATTTAAAAAAAATCATGTGTTAATAAAAAAGTAATTATGAAAATGTAATGAGAAGATATTCAAACTGTAAACTAACAATATAACTGTGTACTAAAAAAAATTTAACGTTAAAGTACAGTTAATCTATGTTCAACGACAAAACATCTTAAGAGAAAGTATTTACTATTTATCCAATTACTCCTTTTTGTATTAGTCAAAGGGCTACAGACGATTGTGAAATGAACAACAGAAAATGATTGAGAAAACGGTAAAATTATGTTTTCGATTTTTTTAGTACTCTACTTTTGTTGCAAGTAAGGGAGCAAGACGGCTGTAGGTCTGAGATTCCCGACTTGTGTGAAAAGACGACACCACGTAACGTCAGTACGTACACAATGGTGCTGTTTACAAGACGTCCCTGAAGTAAAATTTCCGTTACTTCGAGGTCACGTGTACGCAACGTCGTGTGGTGCTACGTGTCATTACGTGAACGGTGTGTAACACCA
>BLSH010150439.1:483126-500558 GCA_018402905.1 Glandirana rugosa | reverse complement strand
AACCCCCCCCCCCCAAAAAAAAAAAAAAAAAAAGAAAAGAAAAATTCAAATAGAAATTAAACTGCTGTCATATTTTTCCCAGATTCCGTTCAAATTACACATGAAGGAGGAAAAAAAAAGGATCATTGACATTAATTATCACTTTCAATTGCAGAATAGATTATTTATTAATAGTAAAGCCAATTCTACTGAGGGGCTGGCAGGGTGATGGAAGCTGGTGCCACAGTGCCCCCTGCTGTCTGCGGCCAGTTTTGCACATTTCCCTTTGTTTCAGGCTGTGAACGGACGCTTTTGTTATTGCTTTTTTGCCCAGTTCTTTTTTACCTTTTTTTTTTTTAAATGAAATTTATGACCACCTTTTCCGCCATATGTGTCTGTCTTGCAGTAGAATAAGCTTCATTCATTAAGAACTTTTCTCTCTGACCGCACACCTCATTTAAGAAAACTTCCAAAAACCAATAAAATCTACGTCTGAACAGATCTGGGCTGTTTTTCTTTTTTTTTCTTTTTTAATGACAGGAGTAAGGTTGTATGTATATATATATATTTTTTTTGCATATCCATGCGCTATGCATGTATTTACAAAAGCAGCGGTTTATACCCAAGTGCAACCATGCAGAGCCATTCAGGTCTATGGGAGGTTGCATGCAGCACTTTGTTGTCCTGGGGTGGGGGAAAAATGCTGGAAATGATGCTGCTCAGGATAAGCTGCCCTTGTGCAAGAGCCTGTAACCTATCAAGCACAAATTGTGAGCCCTATCAGACCTGCTAAAAGAAATAAAATGGGATATTATGGTATTGGTGAAGCTTGAAATATAAAGAGAAAGGGCCAAAACACACTGTTCAATCAGGTGTGTTGTAGCAACATGCGCATCAATGTCTGTGTAATGTGTGTCAGCCTGTTGCAGTGCCATTCATTTTCAATGGCGACCTAAGGCACTAAGGCAATGCAGCCCCAATGCACCACAATGCAAGGAAATGCACTACCGTGTGCTATGGTTTGCTGTGTTGGAAAAAAATGAGGAATGTCCATTTTTTGATCCATTCCTGTGCATTAGCAGCTCATTCAAAATGAATAGGTTGCCTAATACAACACACGGTAGGTAACACATGACACGGCGTGCAATAACAGGTGTATATTAATGCAACGCACAAGAATGGAGAAGAGTGGATGTGCCTTACGAGTCCATTCCTACCGATGGCTTAAAATACCCCTCAGTCTATGTACAGGGGTTAGCCATTGTTTGAAATGGTGCTAGTTCACATGGCGGTGGTGCATTGACACCTGTAAAAGCCAGTAGAACTGGAGTGTAAGAGGAAGAAGCTGTAGGAGTCAATCAATTCATATGCTGACCAGAAGCATGCTGATAGGAGGAGAGAGCAGAGTGACAGAGATGAGCTCATTGCTGTACTGCTTTTTCCCTCTACTGTTCAGTCACAGGCTGGGGTGGGTACAGGACGACCTGGGCTCAGAGAAATGGGATTATTGATGCTGTTATCAGACTGAGGACATCTAGTGGCAGGAGGAAAGCACCACAGATGAATTCTCTTAATTGGAGGGATTATAGCAAAAGCTGGTTTTATTAATTTATTATTATTATCATTAGTAGTAGTAGTAAATAAATTATTAGTAAAATAAAGTATTATTATTTGGGCTGTTCGTTTTTATTGTTATTTTTGGCTAGAGTTCAACTTCATCACTACATTTCAGCTTTCACAGCAATCTAACACACATCCTTTAAGCTACATACAGATTTAGGAGCTGTTTAAATCTGTATTGGGTATCCAATGTGGACCAATGGGACACTACAACATGACATACAGCCTACAAATTAACTATATATGACTGATTTTAAATACAGGATATATATATATTTATTTATTACAGGTCTTTAAATGGTGCTAACAGTGTGCACAAAACTATATGTGCTGTACATTCAGATCAGTCCCTGCTCTCAAGGAGCTTACAATCTAAGGTCCCTATCTCATATACATACCACACACATACCAGGACCAATACAGATAGGAGACAATTAATGCCAGCATGTCTATATATATATATATATTGGATGCAGCCATGAATTATTTAACTAGATTCTGTTTATTAGAGTTTATTCGAATACACATTGCAATATATTGCAAAATTATATTAATGAATTTAAGCGCACTCTGGCTGGTGGACAAAAGTAGTACTTCAGAAAATATTCACATACTACTACTACTACTACTACTACTACTACTACTACTACTAATAATAATAATAATAATAATAGCACACACATTTATGTATATTACATAGAGTAATTGATTATTTCAATTAATCCTGTTCTATTGGAGTACACATTACAATATTATTATAGAATTATATGAATGAATATAGGCACACTCTGGTGGTCAAAAGTGGTAAATCTGCAACATTTTAATATACTACTACTAATACTAATAATAGCAATCGCATGTATAGATACTAAATATATAGTCGATTGGGTAATGATTATTTAAATAAATCCTGTTCTGTTACAGTTCACATAACAATGTACTCTAGAATTATATAAATGAATATCGGCGCACTCTGGTGGTTGAATGTGGCACTACAGGTACAGCAAAATAAGAACTGCTACTGCTGATAAGAATCACAATTATAATAACTGCATTCAATATACAGAGAGAGGGTGTGTGTGTGTGTGTGTGTGTGTGTGTGTGTGTGTGTGTGTGTGTGTGTATTTTTTTATTATTATTAGTAATTGGGTAATTTAAATGAATCCTGTTGTCTTAGATTATTATAATGTACTGCAGAATTATATAAAAGAATACAAGCGCTCTCTGATGGTCAAACATGGTACTTTAGAAAAATAATAATGTACTAATGCTGCTAATAATAAAATAATAATAGAAACAACAGCACTAAATTAAAAAAAAAACAATCATCATTATTATTATTATATGTTTTTACTAGGCGGGGTACAGAAGAGATGGCAGTCCTTGGACATGTGACCAGAGCAATTTCAGGCTACAGTAACCTAATACATGAGAATAATGTTTAGTCAAAGATTCCTGTGAATAGAAAAAGATGGGGCACAAAACACCCAACAGCACCGGCAATCTCAGGTGGAACAATAGCAACGGGCACAGGCTTTCTGTCCTGTTCAATCAACTATTCTTCCATATGGGACCCGGCTATTGGGCCGTAGCCTGTAGAGAACAAAGCCAAGTTTATGTTGCTCAGAGTTTATACAGAGGTCTTGAGGATGCAAGCTTTTTTTTTCTTCCTAAACTTAATGAACATGTGTGAAAAAAACTCACACGCAAATAAACTGAAAATTCTATACAAATGACCAAACTGTAGTTGTTAATTATGCTGCTATAGTATAAAGCGTTTGCTGCCATCCTGTGGATAACTAAAGCATTATTTTACATCCCTGGGAAAGTGACAGATAAATGACAACACAGAAAGAGTGTCTCAGCTCGGCAGAATTGTAGGAAAGGTAAGTGCAGTATTCGGGGGAATTGGGCCCATTTGTCATCGCTGCCATCTGATGGTAGTGAAGGGGCTGAGGTTGTCCAATTCTGACTCTCTTAGATTTTCACAATCTAGAAAATATATTTATAACACATAATTTTCTGGCTGCAATCCTTTTAATTACTTATTTATAAATGAACACTTTAGAAATGCTTGTACAGTATAGTGCTCCTGAATGCAGCAAAATATCAGAACGTGGTAACTAAACAGTCCGTCAGGATACAAGGGAAAGAAGATCCCAATGTGTGTGGGAAGGAATCGATTTATTGCACAATACAATCCGATATCAACCCTCTAATTCACTGCACGCCTCTCTGTAACCTGGATGGTCCCAAATAATATGAATTGAATTGCCTCCATCTGATGTATTCTGTGCTCTGTACATAGCAGGCTTGTCCCCTCCACTTCACAAACTCCATCTTCTCTGGTCTCCCTTCCTCATAGTTCTGCCCCACCTGGCCATTTATCTTCAAAGCCACCCACATCCACTCACCTATTGAGGCAGCCAGCTAATGTGTCCTAATATTTCCTGCAGTCACTGATCCAGCACTGCTTCCTCCTCCATATTATAGAACAAGAGACACACTGTCACCTGAATATACAGATTACTGATCCAGCACTGCTTCCTCCTCCACTATAAGACAAGACACACACTGTCACCTTATATGCAGATTACTAATCCAGCACTGCTTCCTCCTCCACTATAAGACAAGGCGCACACTGTCACCTTATATGCAGATTACTGATCCAGCACTGCTTCCTCCTCCACTATAAGACAAGAGACACACTGTCACCTTATATGCAGATTACTGATCCAGCACTGCTTCCTCCTCCACTATAAGACAAGACACACACTGTCACCTTATATGCAGATTACTGATCCAGCACTGCTTCCTCCTCCAATATAAGACAAGAGACACACTGTCACCTGAATATACAGATTACTGATCCAGCACTGATTCCTCCTCCAATATAAGACAAGAGACACACTGTCACCTGAATATACAGATTACTGATCCAGCACTGCTTCATCCTCCAATATAAGACAAGACACACACTGTCACCTTATATGCAGATTACTGATCCAGCACTGCTTCCTCCTCCAATATAAGACAAGAGACACACTGTCACCTGAATATACAGATTACTGATCCAGCACTGCTTCCTCCTACAATATAAGACAAGACACACACTGTCACCTTATATGCAGATTAATGATCCAGCACTGTTTTCTCCTACAATATAAGACAAAGCACACATTGCCACCTTATATACAGATTACTGATCCAGCACTGTTTCCTCCTACAATATAAGACAAAGCACACATTGCCACCTTATATGCAGATTACTGATCCATCACTGCTTCCTTCCCCAATATAAGACAAGACACACACTGTCACCTTGTATGCAGATTACTGATCCAGCAATGCTTCCTTCTCCAATATAAGACAAGACACACACTGTCACCTTATATACAGATTACCGATCCAGCACTGCTTCCTCCTCCACTATAAGACAAGACACACTGTCACCTTATATGCAGATTACTGATCCAGCAATGCTTCCTTCTCCAATATAAGACAAGACACACACTGTCACCTTATATACAGATTACTGATCCAGCACTGCTTCCGCCTCCACTATAAGACAGGACACACACTGTCACCTTATATGCAGATTACTGATCCAGCACTGCTTCCTCCTCCACTATAAGACAAGACACACACTGTCACCTGAATATACAGATTACTGATCCAGCACTGCTTCCTCCTACAATATAAGACAAGACACACACTGTCACCTTATATACAGATTACTGATCCAGCACTGTTTCCTCCTACAATATAAGACAAAGCACACATTGCCACCTTATATATAGATTACTGATCCAGCACTGCTTCCTTCCCCAATATAAGACAAGACACACACTGTCACCTTATATACAGATTACTGATGCAGCACCGCTTCCTCCTCACTATAAGACAAGACACACTGGGGTTGATTTACTAAAACTGAAGTGTGCAAAATCTGGTTATCTGCATAGAAACCAATCGGCTTCCAAGTTTTATTGTGAAAGTTTATTTGAACAAGCTGATGTTAGAAGCTGATTGGCTACCAAGCACAGCTGCAGCAGATTTTGCTCTCTCCAGTTTCAGTAAATCAGCCCCATTGTCTGAGTCTACCTTAAAAATATGGATTTTTAATACAGCTTACCTGTAAAATCCTTTTCTAGGAGTACATCACGGGGCATAGAGTGTTAATTCATTACTGCTGGGTTATACGCTACCTTCAGGTGAATGGACACTGGCAGCCAATAGACAGGAAGTTCCCCCTATATAACCCCTCCCACTCTGGGATTATCTCAGTTTTTGAAGTAAGCAATAAGAATCCCAGAAAGAAGAGGGGAGGGATCTCTGTGTCCCGTGATTTACTCCAAGAAAAGGATTTTACAGGTAAGCTGTATTAAAAATCTGTATTTCTTTATCGTACATCACGGGACACAGAGTGTTAATTCATTACTGCTGGGATGTCCCAAAGCAATATCCCTTGAGAGGAGGGAACACAGTAATCCTAAGCCCACCTTGGACAAAGGACCTAGACTGCTGCCTGCAGCACACTGCGTCCGAACGCAGTATCCTCCTGGGCTCTAACATCCACCTGGTAAAACCTGGTGAATGTATGCAAATCTGGGCCACAGACACCTGCTCATGCATTGCCCATGACGTACTCATCTTTCTGGTGGAATGGGCTTTCAAACCAAAAGGCGTAACCTTACCCTTTAGCCCATATGCCTGGCTAATGACCTGGCGAATCCACCGAGCAATAGTTGAGCTAGTCGCTGCCTGACCGTTCTTAGGGCCTTCCAGCAGAACAAAAAAGGAGTCAGTCTTCCTAATAGGAGCTGACATTCTTAAATAAACTTTAACTGCCCTAACTACATCAAGTGTGAGTAGTAATTTTTCCTCAGGAGTCACTGGACTTGGAAAAAAGGAGGGCAAAATAATATCATGGTTCAGGTGAATCCTGGAAACCACTTTCGGCAAAAAATCCAAGAAAGGTTCCTTACAAGACAGAGCGGTCAATTCAGACACTTGTCTTGCTGAAGTCCTAGCGACCAAAAAAACCAACTTCCTCAATAAGAGGACTAAAAACACAGTTAAATTCCTTGAGACAGTAAATCCGGATGGTATGGAAGCACCCATGGATTTCCTACAGCTAACCTCACGATCTCCGCATACCATGTTCTCCTGGGCCTCTAGGATCACTGGTCTCCCTTCCTCCTGTATCTTGCTGAGCAATCGCGGAAGAAACTGTATTGGAAGAAATACATAGATTAGGGAACACTGATCCCATGGGCATATTAATGCAGCTGTCCCAGCTGCCAATGGATCCTGGGTTCTGGGCACAGACTTGTCCAGCTTGCTGTTGAACCTGGAAGCCATCATGTCTATGTTGGGGGTACCCCAACGTTGACAGATCTGCTGAAACATCTCGGGGTGCAGGGACCATTCCCCCGGCATTCCCCGCCTGCCAATTGTCCACCCCTGGAATAAACACTGCCGATATGCATGGCACATTTCTCTTAGGATGACATCCACCTCCTTTTGGGCTGCTAGGCTTCTGTTACCTCCCTGGTGGTTGATGTATGCTACCACCATGGAGTTGTCGGACTGAATCCTGACCGGAAAACCCTGTAACCTGGCTGACCAGAATACCAGGGCCAAATCGTACCGCCCGCATCTCCAGGATATTGATAGGCAATGTCCTTTCTGGAGGAGACCATATCCCTTGTATTGACGGCTCCCCAGGACTTCTCCCCAACCTAGCAGGCTGGCATCGGTGGACACCACCTTCCAGGATAGGGGCAGAAAAGATTTCCCTTTTCTCAAATTGTTGGGCTTTACCCACCAAGAGATGCTTAGTCTCGCTGATGGCAACAAAGTCATGGGGCAATCGATGCCTGGCAATCTTTGTTCCAAGCCTTTAGAATATTGTTCTGTATGGGCCGGGTGTGAAATTGCGCATAGGGGACTGCGTTGAATGAAGCCATCTTGCCTAGCTACCGTATGCTTTGCCTTAACGAAGGTTGCCTTGCCGTTTTTACCAGATTTACCATCTGTTTTATGTCCTTGGCTTTTGTTTCTGGTGAGAACACCCTTGCCTGGGCTGTATCTAGGATCATTCCCAGATATTCCAGCACCTGAACAAGCCTCAGGGTCGATTTTTCTAAATTCGGGACCCACCCTAGGTTTTCTAAGGACTGCACGGTCCTGGCCACGTTCTGTTCTACCTCTGGTCTTGATCGACCCTTGAGAAGTAGATCATCCAGATATCCTATGACTGATATCCCCATTACTCTTAGGGATGCCAATACTGGTGCTAAAACTTTTGAAAACACCCGGGGGGCTGTGGCCAAGTCGAAAGGCAGTGCCACAAACTGAAAATGGCGCCCTTCTACCGAAAAGCACAGACATTTTTGGTGAGGCTTGAAAATTGGGACATGCAAATATGTGTCTTTGATATCTATGGAAGCCATATATTCGCCCTTTCTTAGGGAAGTGACTACCGAATGAATCGATTCCATGTGAAAATGTTGCACCACCAGAAACAGTTTGAGCGACTTTAAGTCCAGGATGGGCCTTACTTCTCTGTTCTGTTTTGGCACGTGAAGAGGTTTGAGTAAGAACCCCTGAACCTTTCGCTTGTTGGAACCTCTGTAATCACGCCCTGCACCCTTAGGTGTTCTAGGGCCTGGAATAATAAATCATTTTTTACGGGATTTATGGATATATTGGATTCCAGAAAGTGGCAGGGAGGAAACTCCCTTAATTCCAATTTGTAGCCTCCTGCTACTGTGGAAATGACCCATTTGTCCTGCACCACACTTGACCAAGTTCCTGCAAACCGCAGTAACCTTCCCCTCACCCTTCACAAGGCTGACTTGGAATTAGGCTTGGCTGACTTCTGGGTCCAGGGTTTTCTCTGACCCTGCAGCCTTCTAAATCCCGCCTGCTGAGGCCGTCGGAATTGCCTGGAAGATGCGGATTTAGGTCCAGGAGCGCTAGGAATTTTGAAGGAAGGGTGCTAACTCACGTTTTTTAACCGGGAGCAGTGCACTTTTACCTCCAGAAATATTTTGGATATATTTATCCAATTCCTCATCAAATAACCTTTCTCCTTGAAATGGAAAGGCAGCAAGCAATCTTTTGCATGGCATTTCTGCAGACCAATTCTTCAACCATAACACCCTTCGCATGTGTATTGACAACAGCGCACACGGGGACATCTGGTGAATTGAGTCTTTTAATGCGTCCGCAAAACATAAAGCCGCAGAGATCTCTGATAACTCCTCACAAGATTTCCCTTGGGGGGGCAGGTTTTTAACCAATCTTTTGACACGATCCTTGACAAACTGACAAATGCCAATAGCTGCTACAGCAGGTTGAACCACTGACCCCGCCACCGCAAGAGAAGCTTTAAGCAGGGACTCCAGTTTTTTATCGGCAGGATCTTTAAAGCTCTGTGCGTTGTCAACTGGGCAAGTTAAACATTTATTGACTGAAGAAGTTTCTGCCTCTACCAAAGGCATGCTCCATTTATTTTTGAATTTATCCTCCATAGGATACAATTGAGAGAACCTTTTAGGAGGCATTAACACCCGATCTGGGTGATCCCAGTCTGCATACATCTCTTGCGCTAGCAGAGGGTGGACTGGAAACGCCTGGGAAGTTTGCTTAGGCCACAACGATCCCAGAGCATGAGGCTTCAGACACCTCAACAGGGGGTAACTTAAAGCCGGACCTTACAAGCTCAATCAAGGCCTGCACCAACAGCTTCTCTGATTTAGAGGCTGAAAATGGTTCCTCTGAATCCGACTCCTCGGAAGAAGAATCGTCAGTCTGACCTTCATCCGGGTCACCCCTTGGTACCTCATCCGCATCCTCAACCCAATTGGGACCCATGTCAGGAGTACGTCCTTGGGGACGGGTGTCTCCATGCTCGGCAAGGTTCCCCTTAGGACCAGAGCCCGAAGAAGAGGACCTCTCTCTCTTCTTCCTTGAGGCATAGCCACACTCATACTGGTTATTTTGCTCTCGAGACCCCCTAAAGCTGCAGCCAAATCCTCCTTAGTGACATAGGCTGCATCAGATGCATTCAAGGTAGCCACAATGCCTGCACAGTGAAGAGGCTCAAATAGGCCAGTTGCTCCAGGTCTTTCAGGGGAGGCAATATAGGCAGTAAACCAAGGCTTCTCTACCGCAGGTGGCGGTGCACTGGCTCCCTTAAATGCCCTCTCCTTCTTTCTGGATAACATTTGCAAAATCCAGAAAAAAGGACACTTTCCCCTTAAAAAGACTTAACACACAGTCTGTCCCTGGCCTCCCTTACCTGCAGTCACTGTGCCCAGACCCCTTCAGACTCACGTGCCCTCAGGACTCCAGCTCTGATGCTGGCTTCCACCTGCTTTAAAAGACACACTTTTTTTTTTTCAAAGCAGTAAGCTGAGTCCTGCAGAACAGCACCCTCTGGAGTTTGTAGCACTGGTACTGCAGGCAAAAGCCAGGAATTTCTTTTTTATCTCTTTTTTTTTTTTTAAAGAGAGGGGAAAGTACTTACCATTCCCGCCACAGGCTTCCTAATCTTAGGAGCCAGCCTTCACCCATCAAGGCGGGCCTTGTCGCTCAGGACCTTCAACGACCGGGTCCTTTTAAACTGCGGGCCACTCCCTTGGACCTGTATAGCACCCTTATGGAATCTTCCTTGGGCAGATAGACCAGGATTTTCCAACAAACTAGGGGTCCAGTGACTTAACACATTACAGGCAAAACTTTGTTCGATCAAGGCTCGGGTACCATCCTTTTAGCTTTCTGCCATTTGAATGGATCTGTCAAGGGATGCAAGCATCCAGCAAGGGGAAACAGATCAATTGGCTGCACCTAAAGGAATCAGGACAATACGGATAAGTGAAAAAATATGTTTTATTTATGAAAATGACACACTTCCAACACCAAACACCAGTAAACCTAACCAAGCAAGTGAAAGATAATGAAGCACAGCAACCCCAAAATAAACACCTAACTATCGAAATAACTAAATACAAATGTAAAAAACACACATGTAAGCAAACAGGCAGACATCAGATGAGGAGAACAGGGAGGCAGATTACTGGGAGCAGAAGGTGAATAAGGGAGCAGAAAGCAGGTTCCAGGGGGTCAGAACTCCAGGTCAGGAACACGGATCAGGACAGGTCAGGGCTTGCAGGGAAACACTGAAGCACTGGAACTGGGTGCAAGGTGGGCTTATATAGTCCCATCAAGTGTAGCCTAACGACCTGTATACTCCATCTGCTGGGAGACACCCGCTGGTGGCCACCAGAACTACACCCTTTGGTTCTCCATACAACAGTGCCACCAGCAGGTGACCCGAGCAAGTACACAGGTTCTGACAGGATCCGATAAAACATCCACTTTCTGGGATGTCAAGAGTTTTTGAAGAGCTCTCATAGCCACGACCTTCAGACAGTGGTGAAAAAAACAGAGGTAATGCCAGAGTGGGAGGGGTTATATAGGGGGAACTTCCTGTCTATTGGTGTCCATTCACCCTAAGGTAGCGTATAACCCAGCAGTAATGAATTAACACTCCGTTTCCCTTGATGTACTCCAAGAAAAGGATTTTACAGGTAAGCTGTATTAGAAATCGGGTAGAAAGGTAGACTCAGACAATGGGGCTGATTTACTGAAACTGGAGAGTGCAAAATCTGAAGCAGCTGTGCATGGTAGCCAATCAGCTTCGAACATCAGCTTGTTCAAATAAGCTTTGACAATAAAACCTTGAAGCTGTTTGTTTCCTATGCAGATAACCAGATTTTGCGCACTCCAGTTTTAGTAAATCAACCCCAATGAACTCTTTGGTGAAAATGGGGTCATTGACAAAGTAATGTATGTAGCACAACAGTATGCAGTGTCAGAGTTTTAGTAAATCAACCCCACTGTCACCCATTATACAGATTACTGATCCAGCATGGCTTCCTTCTACACATGAAGATAGGGTGGCACACTGTAACCTTATATGCAGATTACTGATCCAGCACTGCTTCCTCCTTCACCATCTAACAAGGCACACGCTGTCACCATATATACAGATTACCATAGGTGTGCACAGCCTATAGCATTAGGGTGTGCACCCCAAAGCTCAAACATACATGCATGTGTGTGTCTACATATATATGGCCCCGTCACATTGCTCTTCCTGCTGGGGCAGTGAAAGGAAGTGTATAAGCACTTCTCTGATGGCAGAGCCTGTAAGAGGGAGATCTTTCACATCTCCCCGCCTGCATTAGGGTGTGCGCAGGCACACCCGGCACACCCTGTGCGCACGCTTATGCAGATAACTGATCCAGCACTGCTTCCTCCCACACTATAAGATAAGACATACAACAGGTACATAAAACTTACTGATTCAACAATGCTTCCTCCTCCATTGACTGAAAATGCACAAATTGACATCTTATATGCAACTTACTGATCCAGCACTGCGTCCTCCTCCACTAACAAGGCGCACACTGTCATCTTCAATGCAGCTTACTGATCCATCACTGCTTCCTCCTTCACTATCAGCAAAAAAAACCCACACACTGTTAAGCCTCATTCACATAGGCACTGAGGCCCATAGATGGTGAATGGGCTGTGTGTTTTTACAGCTTGAGCTACTAGGTGCTGTGTGCAGGCACTCCATGTAAGTGTATGGGGAGGCAGCAACTGACAGATGTGTGGTGGTGAGTGAGCGGCCCCGAACACAGACAGGGTACATTCGGGCCCACTCACCAGTACCCCTGTCAAATTAGGACGAGTGGCTGTGTCCGTGCAATCACTGCTTCCCCATACACTTGCATGGACTGCCGGCACGCAGCACCAAGCGGCTCCAGCAGTATAAACACACAGCCTATTAATGGCCTATGGGTCTCCGTGTCCCTGTGAATCAGGCCTTACTTTTTAAAAGTTTCATTAGCACACATTGGTTAGATTGTTTATACTGAATGGATCACAATTACAAATATATTCAAACAATTTGAAAATATGTCTAGGTGTTGTTTAAATGTGAGGAATTTGTATTTTCCCCCATATCTTTATTCTGCACAAACTGCCTGTTTTTCTTTGCTATCCCCAGTGTGATGTTCTCTGCTGCATATGGAAATTGGCTGCTTCTAATGTCATTATTTACAGGATTCATTACACGGCAAAATCAAAACATTTTGAAGTTAATTAATATAGCCACAAAGACTGCATTGCAAGCGGATGGGCTTTGATTTCCCAGTTGACTGCACAATTCATATTAATGAAGGACTGGGGCCGAAGTGATCTGAGCGGGCGAAGAGACTGCCACCCTGCATGCTGATGTCCTGTTCAGCAATGTGCTCCTCAATGTTCCCTCGCTAGTGCCACCTGGTGGACAACAGTGAGAAGTGCACAGAAACTTTTTTGCTTCTCAGTTTAAAGAGACATTACAGACTGTGCCCAAATTGTTAGGTGTACCTACCTATATTGGAGCGCATGGTCAACAATAGCACTGCCATTATATTCAACTGAAGCTCAGTTGGTATAGAGGGCTCCAGTGTGCACCAACAAACATTTCTCACATTGTTGCACCCTGACCAGCCTGAGCTGGTCATACAAGACCAGATAGCTCCATGAATATGCCACTTTGACCCTTCATCTGCATGTTGCAGATGAAATCAAGATTTGGCAGCCCATGTAACATTTTGTCAGTCCTTTAATTCAGGTTACCCCATGTCCCCTGTGGCCTCATTTTTCTGCTCTTCACATTGTCTTATGCAGCTATGGCTGGTCCACTTCAATGCTTAATGTATATATCTACTCTTCTGAATAGCACTAGTGTAAAGAGGGGTTCTCTGAGTACCTTTGGATTTCCTATCCGTATGAGCAAGTCCATTCATTCTGCTCTGACCTCTCTCATTTACATAGTGCCTTTATCCATTGAAGTGCCATCGATGGATTTTTTTGTGTTTTGCACTTTTATCTGTAAAATCTATAACTCCCAGGAGGTCAGTGATTTCTGAGATGCTTCAAATGCTGCATCTGAAATCAGCAACCATTACATATACAATATATTCTAGAACACACATCTTTCCCACCCTACTGTTTGGTGGGACAACATTGGAACTTCCTGCCCATGTCTGTGGTAAGCCACTTGCTTTCCTGTTTGGCTATTACCAAACTAGAACAACTCTGAGCAAAAAATAAATCTGGTTACTCTCCAGAAGATCTTACCTGAATCCACTTTCTGTAATCCTCCACAGTACCTTGTTCATTAGTGGCAACTGGTGATTGGAAGCTGCTTCCATTCATTCCCATGTTCATCTGACAGAGCTTGTGTTCTGCCCCTCGCATTGTGACATCATGATTAAAGACTTCAGAACCTTGTGACCCTTTTGTAGCAGGCATCGGACAAAGTCCATGTCATCAGGAAGCAACACGGGCACTGCAGACTGAACACTTTTATATTATAGACAAGAAAATGACCTGGGACCTAACCTGTCACCATGATCAGAGTCATAAGTAACTGGGGCTTTTAAGCAGATTCCTAATAATAAAAAATAAAGCTTAGGTGCAAAGGGTGGTGTGGGAAAGGGTAGGGTTTTTTTTATTCTTTGGAGACCAAAAGAGAAGGCGTTTGTGAAGGTTCTCATTTATCCAGCTCATGGTATAGCTATTAGTACTGTGACAGTGTGAGGCCCTGCCACTGTGGAAATGAAGGAGTAAATGACTCAGAATTCACAGGGTTAATGAGAAGTTCCAGACTATCGTTTCGGAGGGGAGAAAGCTGTGTTTTGGATTTTCTCTGGATTATGTAGTCCCAGATTGGGGCATGGGGCTTGAAGGTTCTAATGTATCTTGGGTGGGCTCAGTTGGGTTCAATCCTGTGTCTGGATTCTACTGGAGGCCTGCAGCCTGTGTGAGCACACAGGAGTGCAGCGTTGTTATAAAACAAGCCTGGAGGATAACTCAGGGCTCTTAGTGTGGAGACAGGAGGTCTCATCTGGGGGCAGAGGTGCCCCAGCCAAGAGTCAAGAGACAGGAGGTCTCACCCAGGGGTCAAAAATACCTCACCCAGGAGTCAAGAGACAGGACAAGGGGTCTGGTCCTCAGCCAGGAGTCAGGTTGGCTCCTACTGGGTTGTTAGCAGAACCCCTATCCAGGGCCATGCTGTGACCAAAGACTGAGTGAGCCAAGAGAACCAGGAGAGCTGGACAAGATAGTCAGTAGGACTGGTAAGAAGAGCAGCTGTACTGCTGACAAGGGAGCCTGGTGGCTCAGCATTTTCAGTTGATGGTGGAAACCCCTGCAAGGGCAACTGAGGTTAATGTAAACTTTGTTTTGTTCAATAAAAGTGGGCTGCCATGCCCTAAAATAGTTTGGACTCGTGCAACTCCTTGGGAAAAAAGCATCTGCCACATTAGTGTAATCACCCTGTAATCACACCACAGCAGTTAGTCACATTCAGCTGGACTTGTTCTGTAATGTTGAAGATGTTTCGTAGCTTCTCCAATACACTTTTTCAGCTCTAATGAGTATCAGGAAGATAACTCATGGAATATGTCATGGCAGAATTTTCCAAGATCAAGATGGAAGTTGTGACTCAAATGATTACCACATATGCAGACTTCATGACACCAAGGATGGGTTAATTTAACTAGAAAGGGGTGGTTCCACAAATTTCACACCTCCAATCCTGTCCTTGGGCAATCAGCATCTGCCTTGACACACATTCCATGGTGACTGGATTTAGGGGTCTATGATCCCTGTGTGGATAAAAATGATTAGGTATGTTCCTGACACTCAGAGCTAAAGTATCAGCTTGGAGAAGCTATGAAATGTCTTACTACAGAAGCCACTACATCGAAGGACCAGTAAGCTGCAATATATGACATTTGTGCTCTTGAGGGTTCGTTCGTTTAGGGCTCATATCAATGCTGCTGGGTGCCTCACATCCTGTTCTTGGACAACCAACATCTGCCTTGACAAATTCCATGACGATATAAATGCTGGGGGTATGTTCTGCCACTCAGAGCTGAACAAGTGGTTTGGAGAAGCTACAAAACATCTTCAGCACTACAGACCAAATCCAGCTGAATATGGCCAGCTACTTCTAGTCAAAGGTGTTTTTCATGTACTAAAAAGATCAAACTGAAAAAAAAAAAAAAAATTATAAAATATTTGTTAGACACACACCTTTATATTTCTTATAGAAGAATTAATTGTGAAATAATCAAATTAAATCACGCCTGGGCACTAACTGTTAACTGCACTTCACACAACCTACCACAAGATGTCACCGATGTTCTAGGGGACAGGGATACATTTTTTTTTGTGTTTTTTTACACAAGGTGTATTTGCAAATAATTTTATTTCTTTTTTATCAAATTGTTTATTCATGATCTACAATATTTTATTAAAACATATAGAAAAACATTTCCACAATTGCCTTATAATAAACATTTTTCTGGTTTTATTTAGGGCTGTATTTCTGAACAAAGTCCAGTTTAGATTTATACCGCTAAAGTCGAGATCCGCCACTGAATTTCCTGAGATCTTTCAAAATCAGCATTAGGTGGGAGATTCCGTCCTTATTCTTATTACTTCACAGGTCTCACTCTTGTAATAAGAAACAGTGCATCACTTAGACATCACTAGATGTCCAACTACATAGATAAAACTCCTAGTGCAGTAAACCTAAAGCACATTGTTGGGGATGCCATAGCCTAAGGATGGTCTGCATATAATCTGATGCTTTGCATGGAATTAAATGTATGGCAGTTACAAAAGTTAAAGCGGAAGTCCACCCTAACACTCAAATTCTCATCTTCAATCATTGATGTGAGCTAAGTTCAGCCTTATGCCTCAAAATGACAAAATCCCAGTTATTCTACCTTTATTTTGCAACATCCAGTGCCATCACATGACTTCAATTCTACTTCCTTTTGAGTGTAAAAACAGCCAGTGGGTGTGGTTATTGAAAGCGAATGACATCACTTCCAGGGAGGGACCCTGTGCCTGTGTAGCCAGTGGACATACAGGATGGGAGGAGCTGATCATAGGACACATGGGGGGGGGGGGTGGTCAGTGTAGCTGGAAGTGCTCTGGGGTCTCATCTCACAGTCTACAATCATCATTATACACTAAAGGAACAGTACAGGCAACCACGCTAAGTCTACATTTCCACTAGTGCGACTTTGGTCAAGGTCGCATTACAAGTCACAGCCCATTGATTTCAATGGCACCCGTTCCCATCTATGCGACTTTAAAAATCAGCAACTTTGAAAAAAGGTACCTGCATTACTTTGATGTGACTTTTGATGCAACTTTGATCCAGAGGGTGTAAAGTTGGATCAAAGCTGCACTCAGAGTCACATCAAAGTCGCACTCCAAAGTCGCACTCTAGCCTTAGGTTATGTTTCCACCAGTGCGACTCCAAAGTTGTGCGATTTAGAGTGCGACTTTGAGTGCAGCTTTCATCCAACTTTACACTCTGGACCAAAGTTACATCAAAGTAGTGCAGGCACCTTTTCAGTGTCGCTGATTTTCAAAGTCGCATAGATGGGAATGTTTGCCATTGAAATCAATGGGCTGTGACTTGTCATGCGACTTTATGTGTCCAAAGTCGCACTAGTGGAAACTGACCCTTAAACTCATTACTCACATGTAATGAGCAATAGAAATTGATTTGTACACAGTGCCCATCACAGTGCCATGCAGAAACAACCGCGCGGTTCCACACTGTAGACAATCTGCATCATGCTGCACTGTAATCTATCTTACAGCTTCTAACATGCTGCTGGAACCATGAAGAGAGCAGAACATACTTCCAGAGCCTGTCCCCCCCCCCCCCCCCC
>BLSH010150439.1:456966-478704 GCA_018402905.1 Glandirana rugosa | reverse complement strand
CACCATTCCCTTTTGTTTTTTCAAGGACCGGTAAGCTGCAAATGACATTTGTGTTATTGGTGTTCGAAATGCTTTAGGGTTCATCAGTCCAATGCAATCGCAAATTAAAAGACAATGCAAAAAAGCCTGGGGGGGGTCAGTTGGTTTTGGTTGCCCCCCCTAAAAAAAATAGAGTACCAGCCGCCACTGATGGTTATACATTTTTAAGCGGAGTTCCAACCAAAAGTGGAACTTCCGCTTTAAGGGAAGGTGATCCCCTGAAAATGCCACAATTGGCATGTCATTTTTTTGGGGGGGGACCAGAGACCCTGTTTTCACAGGGTGCCCGGTCCACTTCCTCCCCTGAAGCCGCGGCTCCGGAAGGAAGTCCACCTTCCCCCCTCCCTCACGGCGATCTTCTGGGACACGTCACAGGTCCCAGAAGATACGCCGGCCATTCACAAGGTGCAGCGTGACTCGCGCATGCGCAGTGCGCGCCGGGTGCCCACACTTATGATGCTGGTGCCGCCGAGGGGAGGGGGCAAAGAGCGAGCCCTAGGGCAGCCGCATCGCTGGAGCGAAGGACAGGTGACTGTCCGATTATTAAAACTCAGCAGCTATACTTTTTGTAGCTGCTGACTTTTACCTGGGTGGAACTCCGCTTTAAGCAGGAATACGCAGCGAGTTACGATGAGCAGCAATGTGTTGTAACTTATTTTTACACATAAAGTTGATTGAAGCTTCATCGAATACAAGTTAAATGAATAAAGCAAGCACTATGAAGCATTGTAACAATGCATTGCAGCGTGCACAGCGCACACCAGCGCTTATTATGCATACAATGCTGGTTTAAATAGGTTGGCAAGTGGAGACGAGGGTGTTCTCTTATGCCCGGTACACACAATGAGATTATCGGGCGAATGATCGTCCGTTTTTTTTCGCATGCTAATCTCAGATCGAATCAGAAGAGTTTACTTTAGTCACAAAAAATCTCGCACGACAGAATAAAAAATTGGAAGCGATGTGATGTGTTGCAGTGTATTTGTATTGCATTTTTGAACGACAGCTGTACTGATGAAACGAAGATCGTACAATCGGGCACCGTGCGAGAATTTTCTCTGCATGTGCGATCTGGTCCGGACAGAAAACATCGGATGAACTGTCATGATCGGCTCTCGAAAGCTCTGTACTAGCGATCCGATTATCATACGATCGCTTCGAAAGCAGTATTTTCCATACGATTTTATGATCATGTGTGCAGGGCTTAATCTAGCAGATTATACCCTCAGGATCAGAACTTTTTACTATATACAGTTCTGATTGCCAACACGTATTATTATTATTATTATTATTAATAAATAGAATAGTAATTAAATTGTTACCATCATCATGATTATATGGCGCCAGCGGTTTGTTCAGCACTTTACAATATAAAAGGGAGACAGTACAGTTACAGCTCATGACAAGAGGGGTCTGCCCCCAAGAGCTTACAATCTAAAGGATCTGTATATTCAAAATGTTCCTCATCCTCTTTCATACATGTCCATCTCCGCTGAGTTATCGGTTCTGTTCTAGAAAACGTTTAAATGTTTTCTCGCAGATCTCAGAAAGCTTCTTATCGATTTCTCTGCTCGCTTATCTCTTCCTTTTCAGGCAACAAATGGACTCTCGTTGGGAACAATAACAAATCCGTTTTACTGTCTCCGCGCCGCGCGCTCCATCAGATAACGGCCCTGGTGGAGTCTTTGATACAAAGGGGGGGTTGTTATTTGATGTGTATCGGTGGAGCGAAGGATGATGGCAAGGGTGAGCAGAACGGAGGCAGCACAAAGGCCGAGGTGGCCAAGGCGGCCATTGTACCCGATAATACCTCCGTACTCAATGTAGCATGTCATAACAACTTCCTAATAACATCCACCAGGACGCGGCTGCCCGCCGGGACGCTAACAGGTTGTCGTCTCATGAAAGAATCGATCGCGGGGAAATATCTCAGACATATAAAGAGGAGACAGAAAACTCATCATTTCCTAAAATCCGTCACAGGGCGACGACAGGCAAACAAACGCTTCCCTTTAAAGGAACGCGCCGGCGGTTTGTTTTATGCTCCTAAATACTGATGTGCCGAGCGTTATTAATGTTACAAGAACAAAATGTCAGGGTGACATTTCCTCTCGGCGGTATTGATCGGGGATCAGTGTGTGTCCAAGTCTCCGGAGACTGTTCAAAAGTATTTTCATGGCAGCAAAGTCTCAATTTATGATGCCATTTTGTTGCTGAAAGGACGAGTGATCCGAAGGTGCAAATTATTAAGAAATGGCATCATGAAGAATGCAACAGTTCCCAAATAGCAGATATCTCACACTATATTTAAAGCGGAACTCCAGCCTCCCCCTTCAGCCTTCCACAGCTGTAGCGGCTCTTCTGTACTGAAAATGCTTACTCTGATTTCACTGCACACTGTGAGCTTCTCCCAATGTGCATTAGAGGCTGCAGCAAGTCATCCTCATTTTCTGGCTGCAGGACGCCCATCGTCATCTAGCCCAGGGGTAGGGAACCTGCGGCTCTCTAGCTGTTGTAGAACTACATTTCCCATGAGGCATTGCAAGGCTGATGGGAAATGTAGTTCTACAACAGCTGGAGAGCCGCAGGTTTCCTACCTTTCATCCAGCCCAACCCTTTATTGGATTTCAGTTCTTTCAATTACATAGCTCCCAACTGTCCCTGATTCGGCACAAAGTCCCTTTGTCCCTCTTTCATCCTCGTGTGTCCCTCATGTTGGTCTGATCTATAGAGTTGTACATAAAATGCACTGTCTATCCTTAAAAAAGTGTTTCCCACTGCTAAACCTTTCATCCAATTTCTAAACTACTGCATCTGTAAATTTCAAAAACCAGAATAAAGGAATAGCAGTGGTAAAATAAAAGCAAAGTTATGTGTTTAAGCAATAATTTTTTTGGTATAATTCTCCTTTAAGGGGGTGTGTCTTATACCTACATACTGTTTCTAATAGGTGTCCCTCGTTCCCATCTCAAACAGTTGGGATGCATGCTACAGGCTGACATCCACCCATCAAGGCATTTTGATATTTGCATAGCTCTCCCAAGAACCAGCCCAATTCTTGCACCAGGACCAAGGGCTTTTGAGAGGAGTACTGAGGCCGGGTGCTGTTTTCAGGAAGCTCTGTAAAGCACCCTGCTGGCTCCTCCTACCAGCCAGGATCTCTCTGCATTGTGGGCGGCACAGTGGTGTAGTGGGTAGCACTTTCGCCTAGCAGCAAAAGGGTCGCTGGTTCGAATCCCCACCATGGCACTACCTGCCTGGAGTTTGCATGTTCTCCCTGTGCCTGCGTGGGTTTCCTCCGGGTCCTCCGGTTTCCTCCCACACTCCAAAGACATGCTGGTAGGTTAACTGGATCCTGTCTAAATTGTCCCTAGTATATGTATGAATGTGAGTTTAGGGACCTTAGATTGTAAGCTCCTTGAGGGTAGGGACTGATGTGAATGTACAATGTATATGTAAAGCGCTGCGTAAATTGACGGCGCTATAGAAGTACCTGAAATAATAATAATAATAATTGTATAGAGAAGCACAGAGATCCAGTAATGAGGTCACTGGGTCTGTAATAAGGGATGGTGTAAAAACCTTAAAGTCTTTGGGCCGGCGCTACAGCCTAAAGATGGCTACAGCGCGGGCTCCTTACCAGGTGATCAGCTGTCAGCCAATGACAGCTGACCACATGATGTAAACAGAGCCGATAATCTGCTTTATTTCCCCTCACGCTGACAGTTTGAGAAAAAAAAAAAAGCAGTTTATCGTCTGGAGACATCAGTCCCACGCACTCCAGACCACGTAGTGCCCACTAGTGCCACTTATCAATGCCCGCCAGTGCCTCCTATCAGTGCAGCCTCATCAGTGCTGCCTTATCAGTGCCACATATAAGTGCCGCCTTAGCAGTGACTATCAATGCTGCCTATGAGTGCCCATCAGTGCCACCTATCAGTGCCCATCAGTGCAGCCTCATCAGCGCACATCAATGAAGGAGAAAAATGACCGGTTTGCAAAATTTTATAACAAACAATGAAAATGTTTTTTTTTTTTATTTCAAACATTTCAGGTTTTTTGGTTTAGCAAAAAATAAAAACCCCAGTGGTGATTAAATCCCACCAAAAGAAAGCTCTACTTGTGTGAAAAAATGATAAAATGTAATTTGGGTACAGTGTTGCATGACCGCGCAATTGTCATTCAAAGAGTGACAGTGCTGAAAGCTCAAAATTGGACTGGGCAGAAAGGGGGCTTAAGTGCCTGGTAAGCGAGTGGTTAAAGCTTTAAATTTGCTAAGTGTTCCCTTTTACTTTATTAACCATTTGGGCTAAAGGAGACTCATGAGAGATTGGCCATAGATAGCACCCAGCAATAGAAAACCGGAGCAGAACCTCAGCTGTGTTTGGAAATATCCCATCTCATCAGCCGAGAATTTATCAGTCACTCTCAGTTGTGAACAGAAGACAATGATCACTGCTGCCAGCTATAGTCCGTGGTAGTGATCATACAAAAAAAAACAGACAGGCTGGTTGTAGTGAAGTTGATCAACAGATCAACTTCAGTGCAACCAGCTTGCCCATGGATGGATCAAAATTCAGCCAGTTCCTGCTGAACACTTTAGTAAAGTGTTACTAAACCCAGGACCCTGCGTTCACTATATTTGGTCTCCCACAGTACACAGAACATGGAAATTTAATTATGTTAGTAAATATAAACTGCTAAATACATTTTCTCATCAGCAGTATATAGCAGTCTTGTGACTTCTGTTAGTGTCTGGTTAAAGCATGTAGGAGGAGTTTTCGTTCTGCACCGACTGTCCTATGAGGCTGCAGGACCCCTGACCTTCTGTCTGGACAGTGCTGATTGGCCCTGTGATGATCACATGCACTCTCCCGAGAAAAAAAAAACGCTCTAGCAATACACACCAAACTGAGCATATGCAGCTTGTCCCCAAGGCTCTGCTCTATCAGGAGATGTTTTGGGGACTGCGGAAGAAGGGGAGGATCAGAGAAGAGAGGATCAAACATCCTTTTTACACAATGCAGAGGATTAACCCCTTAGGTTCCACAGTGAGTATGACAAGCATGCTTAACTGCATATACAGACTAACTTTTGTTGTGGGTTTAATTATTATATTATATATATTATATAATTTTTTTTTGTGCCGGTATCAACCTGTGGATCGCGGACAGCTGACTGGTAGACCTCGGTCTGGGTTTGCTGACCCGCCATCCCAGAGCATCAAATAGAGTGCAATGCAGAGGGACTACTCAGACTACAGTCAGAGCCTGATAAGCCGATGCCTCCTCTGTAGTGCTGTGTACACATGTTGCAGCCGCAGCAGAAGGCAACAGCTAGTCACGGTTGGTGGGTGTAGCACCTGCCAAGCATGACCCATTCAAGTGAATGAGGCTACTCTCCAAGTGCCCTGCAACCTTATGCAGTACAGCAAAGGGTTAAAGCAGGCAGCATTGTGTTGCTTTCTCACCACCTGGTTTTACCCCTTTGACCACGCAGAAGCATGCAGTTGCGGGGAGATTGCAGAATGGCCCCATTTACTTGAATGGGTCATAATATGCAGGTGGTAGAACCCACCAAAGCCTGCTGCGACATGTATGCCCCGTTGGCTGCTGCTTCAACACCTAAAAGGGGTAAAGATTGAAGCTGTAAACTCAACCGCAGGGTTTTACCACCCCCTCCCCCCAAACTTTACATGTGAATGAACCCTAAGGGTGCTGCTGCAGAAGGCAACTAAGGGCTCATTCACATGTGCAGCAGGCACTGCTACTCCTCTGAAAAGTGATCCAAGCTTGTTTGACAAGTGGTGAGGAGGCCTCCTCACCACCCGATTTAAACCCATGATTGCTGTGCAATGTAAGCGATTGTGACACGGTAGTACGGCAATTAGACATTTAAATCAGGTGTGAGGAGGAGACACTGTGCCCGTTGATTTTTGACTTCCCCCACGTTATTCAGGTAGATCTCCACCTCTTTAAGGTTGCCTACCCCTGATCTACAGTGTACCCAAACAGGCAAAGGAATGCTGGCACTTGCATAGCTCCCAACTGTCCCTGATTTGGAACAAAGTCCCTCTGTCCCTCTTTCCTCCTCATTTGTCCCTCATTTTGGTCTGATCTATAGAGTGGTATATAAAATGCACTTTTTATCTTTCAGAAAATGTTCCCCAGTGCCAGAGGCGTAACTAGAACCTTCAGGGCCCCGGTGCAAGAAATTAGGAAGGGGCCCCTGACCCCTGGCCAGGGCCCTTCCCTATTCCCACTGATCCTGGGGCCCTTTACTCCCGTTGCGGGTCCCTTTATTACGGTACCGCAGCGGCACCCTTTCACAAGTTCTGCAGTGGGCCCCCTTTAGCCATTTTAGGGCCTTCCCATGGTGGTGAAATGCCAGGGCCCGGTCGCAAGTGTGACCTTTGCAATCCTGATAGTTCCCTCACTGGTGTCAGTAGTTTTTCATTTTTATTTTAATTTTATTATTATTTTACCATTTCATTTTATTTCTTTTACAATTTTTTATTTTTTATTATTTTTTCCATTTTTTTTTAGGAGCTCCGTTGGGGGACTTTGATGAGATATCGGGGGTCTAAACAAACCTCGGCCCTCAATCTCCATCTGTGTAGCTTCAGCTGGACAGAATAAATGGACAGGAATAGCTGTGCACCGAGCCTCCCATTCATTCAGAAATGGAAGTATAGTAAAAACTGTTTATTATGCTTCCGTTATGAATGAACCAAGTCAGTGATTGGTAGCAATTTTAATTCAGAAAAGGAAGGAGCCAGTAAATGACAAATTTACCGACCCGTGCCTAGCTCTCCATCATGACTCATCTTCTACAGCAGCTGGCATGAGGGGGGGGGGGGGGGAGTTGGCAGCCCTGCGGGGGGACCAAGGGAGCTCATGGACTCAGGAACAGCAGAAGACAAGTGAACTGGATGGGAGGGGCGGTGGGGGCAGCATATAGGGCAGGGATATGCAATTAGCGGACCTCCAGCTTTTGCAAAATTACAAGTCCCATCATGCCTCTGCCTCAGGGTGTCATGCTTGTGGCTGTCAGAGTCTTGCAATGCTTCATGGGACTTTTAGTTCAGCAACAGCTGGAGGTCTGCTAATTGCATATCCCTGATATAGAGGAACCAATCTCCTCCATTGAGAGGAAAATGGAGGATATCAGTTCCTCTAAATGCCATCCCTCCTATCTAGGTGTACAGAGAAAGCACACGGGCCCCCTGGAGCATGAGGCCAGATTGCTATTGCAACCCCTGCAACCCCTATAGTTACGCCCCTGCCCAGTGCTAAACCTTTCAACCAAATTCTAAATTGCTGCATTTGTAAATGTCAAAGCCAATATAAAGGAAAATAGTAATGGTAAAAAAAATCACTTGTGGGTTTAACTAATCTTTTTTTGTATAATTCTCCTTTTAAGAGGGCGAGGCCAGGGGTGTGTCCTATGCCTACTTTTGCTAATAGGTGTTCCTCGCTCCCATCTCAAAAAATGGGGAGGTGTGCAATCATTATGGCTCTTGTAGTTTTCTAACATGAAAGCCACGATGAGCGCAAATCTGGATACAGCATAAAGAGCTCCACCGTAATACAAACATTCACACAACACACGCCCAAGAGTGCCATTTCCAAGCCCCACACATAGGACATACGTTATTCTCTTTGTTAAAGAACAATTCACCAAAACAATGCCATAGTGAAGAGTTCAATACAGAAATCCAGTTAATTGTGCCTGTAATTTCCTCCTGAATTATCATAGCGATCACACATAATTACAACCCAAGCTGCAGGAAAAAAAATCAATATCAGAAGAAGGTCTTTATGATAAATACTGGCATGGCAAGGCTGGTAATAATCCCCGTCACCTGGTACTGCCCACAAATACCCCCACCTACTGCAAAGTCAGAATCCCACTTGGGTTTAATAAAAATATATTCTTTTTTGAAACTTGACAATTTTTTTTATTAATTTACACAAGGAATACAAAACAACCATGCAGCATGAACACCATAGCATCAATGTGCAGAGTACCAACAAACGCCAGGGCAACACAAACAGGGAAAAGTTGGCCAATCTACATATCCGAGTTATAAACATATCAGTTTAACAGGACAACTAGTTTAGTCTCTAAAAAACATTCTTATAAAAAGTAACAAAAAGGAGGGTTGGGACTTTGAATGAGGCCTGCTATATGGACAGCAGGAGACATAGTAGTCTGAAAAATTATTTTATTTCATTTGTGAGTCAACAGAGGTCAAGTGACCACATATATCAAGAGTGATACAAAAATAGGACACATTTCATATGTATACACATGTATACACACACATACATACATACACACATACATACATGCATGAAGAAACAATGTTGCATGGTAACTATAAAATTGTATATAGGTAGTTGATTTATGGATGGCAGCACACCCATAGGATAATCTTAATAAAAATACATGAAGATATACAAAACATGCTGGTATAGGTGGATAATTCTAGTATGACGCATGGTTGTGAGGTCAAAGGCTCTACGCGTTCCGTGGCCATGCTGCCGTTCATCAGGAGCCATATGCAGGAGAGGGCTGGGCCAGGGGGCAGGCTGGCAATTGCCCCCGAGGCCACCCCAGCTTACATTCGAAATGGCTGGTGGCCGTTGCCTGCTGACAATATTTTCTTCTTGTGGAGGAAGTAGGGGCCAGGGGAGCGGCCGCCAACTAATTGCAAGCGGGGGTAGGGCCCCGCGCCCAGAGCTGGCCCTACCATGGATGATGTCTCTTATAGGAGCCGGTCCAGGAGGCAGGACTTTGCATGACATCGACTGCGTCAGGTAAGTGGGAGATCCCCGCTCTTTGTAATCCGGTGGCTCTTCTCTCTCTGCATTGGATGGGCACTGGTGAGGCTGCATTGATGGGCACTGATGAGGCTTAGCTGATGTGTACTGGTGAGGCTGCATGATAAGCACTGGTGAGGCCAAGCTGATGGGCACTGAGGCTGCATTGATGGGCACTGGTGAGGCTGCGTTGATGGGCACTGATGTGGCTGCATTGATGGGCACTGATGTGGCTGCATTGATGGGCACTGATGTGGCTGCATTGATGGGCACTGATCAGGCTGCATTGATGGACACTGCTGAGGCTGCATTGATGGACACTGCTGAGGCTGCATTGATGCATTATTTTTGTTAAACCTCCTTTGTTGCTATTAACATTAAATCATGTTACCACATTGTATCATATTTGTCTTGCTTCATAACATCAATATCCATTATAAAACCAGGTTGCCATGGATGGTGAGCTGATTCGGTGGCTCAGTGGGCCACTTGACTGGACTTGCCCCCCAGGCCTAAAGCTGCCAGCCCTCCCCTGGCCATATGCCAGTAGAATGTCTAAAAGAGAGTATAAAAATGAATAATGGGTCGACTGAAAGATGAAATAAAATATTTTTTCAGAATACTAAGTCTCCTGCTGTCCATATAGCACGCCTCATTCAAAGTCCCAACCCTCCTTTTTGTTTCTCTTATTGATTAGGGATGGAGGTCCCTCTGATCCAAATGTCAGACATCACATTCAAAGTCCCAAACAAACTCCCACTCTTTCCTTATAAAAAGTAAAAGTAAAAAAAAAAAAAAAAAACACAGGCTCACTTCTAGCTTATTTATTGCCCAAGTGAAAAAAAAAGTTTCACAATACATTGGACGCGCATGCATGGGTAAACACGGATGCAAAGAAGCACCTGCAGCTCCCTGGATGCAGGGAAGCGATGGGGGGGGGGGGGGTTGTCAAACAGTGCACCCACAGCCACCCCCCCCTCCCAGACGGTCAGTCAGTTACAACCCAATCTATGGAGCAGGCGGCAGTTTCCCTCTGGGCGATGGGCGGCAGCTTCCCCTGAGTCTCCTCCTGAGAATCATGGCGGCTCTGCACCCTGAGCCCACCCTTTTTTGAAGCCTATTAGAGCCTATGGCTCTTTTCATGTGCTTCAAAAAACAAGAAAACCCCATTGGAATCCATGCGCCCGGCGGCACCCCACATGTAGATTAGGGGGCCAGATGCATGGATGGGGGGGCAGTGCCTGTGCGCCCTGCATTACGGGCCACCACTGGCAGGATAACTATGTGGAAAAAAAAATGACCTGAAAAAAAGAAAACGAATGCAGCCACCACATCTAAGGACTGATAAGTTGCAACATCTTACATTTTTGTCTTGGGGTTCAGATATCCTTTAAATTCACCTTGCCCATTGATTCCAATGGATTTTTGCCAAAGCAGCTTGTCCCTTGACATAGTATATAATTAGTTTAGCATTATTAAATGTCAGATGAAGACAGAGCTGCAGAGAGCACCTAGGGTGGTGTCCTCTTCATGTTACCTCCAGGATGTCGTACTGTATAACGGATTATTATTTGTACATTCTTCCGCCCTGCATCTATCATTCCTGCGTTGTTCTAATAAGACAGCTTTTACTGATCTCTGGTATACTTCATAAGGACCAAGGTTTCTCAGCTCTTGTGGATGTGAATACTGATGAATTCCCTCTATCTGTAATTAGCTGCTGTGTATCCATCTTTGTGCGTCTCCCCCAGGCCCCGTGCGTTCATCCCTCTCCTGCGCACTCCTGATGAGTGTTTGTATTCCGCTCCACGCTCACGCTGGGATGAAATTAGGCATCCCGTCCTCTTCCTAACAAGCTTCTTCAAACCTGCTGCAGGATAGTCGAGGCTGTGGCTTTATTTTTAGAAGAACTCATGTAGATATGGCAAATGTGGGCCATTGACCTCTAGGAATCTGCGTTATAGCTGCCCTGTGCCATAGGTTTACATGGGCATATTGGTGGCAGAGGGAGAAAACCAGTCACTTTATCTGGTCTCCCACAGTACACAGAACATGGAAATGCAATTATTTTAGTAAATATAAACTGCTAATTACCTTTTCTCATCAGCAGTATATAGCAGCCTTGTGACTTCTATCAGTGTCTGGTTAAAGCTTGTAGGAGGAGTTTTCATTCTCCTCTGACTGTCCTATGAGGCTGCAGGACCCCTGACCCTCTGTCTGGACAGTGCTGATTGGCCCTATGCTTCCCGCATGCACTCTCCCAAGAAAAAAAGATAACTCTCTAGCAAAACACACCAAACTGAGCATGTGCAGCTTGCTCCCAATGCTCTGTTCTCTCTGGGTTGGGGTCTGTGGAAGAAAGGAAGGATCAGAGAAAACAGGATCAAACACATAGTTCAACTTCTATCCTGACCTGTTTTACTTTTTACTTTATATGGATCATCACATTTTAGTACCATTGGCTTACAACACCGGTTGCTGTAATGGGTTATTATGTGATTTCAATGTGTATATACAGTATCTCACACGAGTACACCCCTCATATTTTGGTAAATATTTTATTCTATTGTTTCATGTGACAACACTGAAGAAATAACCCTTTGCTACAATGTAAAGTAGTGAGTGTACAGCTTGTATAACAGTGTAAATTTGCTGTCCCCTCAAAATAACTAAGCACACGGACATTAATGTCTAAACCACTGGCAACAAAAGTGAGTACACCCCTAAGTGAAAATGTCCAAATTGGGCCCAAAGTGTCAATATTATATGTGGCCACCATTATTCTCCAGCGCTGCCTTAACCCTCTTCGGCGTGGAGTTCACCAGAACTTCACAGGTTGCCACTGGAGTTCTTTTCCACTCCTCCATGATGACATCACAGAGCTGGTGAATGTTAGAGAGCTTGCGCTCCTCCACCTTCCGTTTGAGGATGGCCCACAGATGCTCTATAGGGTTTAGGTCTGGAGACATGCTTGGCCAGTCCATCACCTTTACCCTCAGCTTCTTTAGCAAGGCAGTGGTCGTCTTGGAGGTGTGTTTGGGGTCGTTATCATGTTGGAATACTGCCCTGTGGCCCAGTCTCTGAAGGGAGGGGGTTCATGCTCTGCTTCAGTATGTCACAGTACATGGTGGCATTGAACTGAAGCTCCCCAGTGCTGGCAGCACTCATGCAGCCCCAGACCATGACACTCCCACCACCATGCTTGACTGTAGGAAAGACACACTTGTCTTTATACTCCTCACCTGGTTGCCGCCACGCACGCTTGACACCATCTGAACCAAATAAATTTATCTTGGTCTCATCAGACCACAGGACATGCTTCCAGTAATCCATGTCCTTAGTCTGCTTGTCTTCAGCAAACTGTTTGCAGGCTTTCTTGTGCGTCATCTTTAGAGGCTTCCTTCTGGGACGACAGCCATGCAGACCAATTTGATGCAGTGTGCGGCCTATGGTCTGAGCACTGACAGGCTGACCCCTCACCCCTTCAACCTCTGCAGCAATGCTGGCAGTACTCATACGTCTATTTCCCAAAGACAACCTCTGGATATGACGCTGAGCATGTGCACTCAACTTCTTTTGTCAACCATGGTGTGGACTGTTCTGAGTGGAACCTGTCCTGTTAAACCGCTGTATGGTCTTGGCCATCGTGCTGGAGCTCAGTTTCAGGGTCTTGGCAACCTTCTTATAGCCTAGGCCATCTTTATGTAAAGCAACAATTCTTTTTTTTCAGATCCTCAGAGAGTTCTTTGCCATGAGGTGCCATGTTGAACTTCCAGTGACCAGTATGAGAGATTAAGAGCGATAACACCAAATTTAACACACCTGCTTCCCATTCACACCTGAGGCCTTGTAACACTAACGAGTCACATGACACCAGGGAGGGAAAATGGCTAATTGGGCCCAATTTGGACATTCTCACTTAGGGGTGTACTCACTTTTGTTGCCAGAGGTTTAGTCATTAATGGCTGTGTGTTGAGTTATTTTGAGGGGACAGCAAATTTACACTGTTATACAAGCTGTACACTCACTACTTTACATTGTAGCAAAGTGTAATTTCTTCAATGTTGTCACATGAAAAGATAGAATAAAATATATACAAAAATGTGAGTGGTGTGCTTACTTTTGTGAGATTCTGTATATAGCATCACCAGAGGGGTACATACTAGTATCACCAGAGAGGTACCTAGCATCCACTTACCCCCTCCTCCCCCCCCCCCCGATGCTGGGCTCGTGGCACTGACAGTACTACCCCCCCAGGGCAGTCAGGACATCAAAAGTCCCGCACTTACCCCATCTAGGAGCGAGCAGCAGGCAGGCAGCGGGAGCAGCTTGGCTTTGGCCATGCATCCCCCTCCTTCTCTGAAAAAGGCGTCCAATTGGATCGCCTGTCTTCTCCACCAATCAGGAAACCGGTAACATACCCGCGCTTCCTGTTTGGCAGAGAGGGGGTTCAGTGTTAGAAAGGCAAATATTCATTTGCCTCTCTAAGGGCTTGTGGCGCCATGCTCTGCACCACAAGCCACTCTGTGTTGAAGCCTATTAGAGCCTACGGCTTTAATGAGATGCTTTGTCGCGGTAATTCATGTGCACTAGCGTCCTGAAAGGGGCCAGCCGCATGAATAGGGGGTGGTCGTGGGTGGCCATGGATAGATTCATGCTATGGATGCATCTATCCAAAGCATATAGGAAGGTGGCGAGGATAGAGGGGGCGGCGCCCGTGCACCCTTAATGGACAGGTCGCCCCTGGTGCTCGGGCCCCCCTTTTGAACTGATGAGGCTTGGGCCCAGTACAGGAGGGCTGGCTGTACTGCCCTATCAGGGACCCTGAATTTCAGTACAGGAGAGGGGCCTGTGCAACTGTGCAAGACAGACAGGAAGGTTGGAAGTCAGATTTAAATTTCTCCTGAGGTTTACAGAAGCTCCTTTTATCTATCCTGCAATCGTAAATTGACAGTACATGAATAACAATACAAACAAAAAAAGGAAAAAATATATAATGAACACTACATTCAGTGAAATAAACTATTCTAAATACCCACCACCACCTTTAAAAAAAAACACACACACACTTTAAATAAAGGAAAAATAGTTGTTTCCCCAAGAAAATATCATCTAAGCAGCTCCATGAGCAAAACTGGAGTGAAATGTCCCCAAATTCTTCTGTTCATCCCTATAACAGACATATAGAGGACTCCGTACAATAGAAGATATTAGGTAATTGCTGCATGGAGGGGTCATGTTGTCCTCTTTGAGGTTTTATTTATTAGAGATCTCCGTGGGACACGTCCAACATTAACTGAATGGCCTCTAATTAGACCGGCAAGATAATATTCACATTTGTAAAAAAAAATTGTCCCAGATGTAATTCTGCACAATGAATACCTTATGACCGGTAGTACGAATACAGTCTTTATGGTCAAATTAAACTTCTAACGCGAAAATAGGGATGAATTTAATTGGGAGTTTTTTCCTATTTCTTTTAAATTTCTATGTAAATGGGGATAATTTGGTGAAATTGGGAAGACAATGGGGTCAATGGGAAAGGCAAAATGAAGATGGTTTTTTTAGAAGTGATAGTAGTTCATTTAATCTATCATTAACCTGTCCTCATGCCAAAACCTAAAAAAAGCATCATCAAACCTAACCCAAAACTATAAACCTAGCGCCGGCCATAGACTGTTTGAATATCGGCCACTTCAGCAGGAACCAGCTGAGATTCGAACCATGTATATGCAGGTTGAATGTACCCAAGTTGATCGATCAACTTGGGTTCAACCAGCCTGTCAGATCTTACATGCGATTATTGCTAGATGTGGTTTATAACCGCTAGCAATAATCACGGTGTTCTCCTGGGCACGACGGCCATATGTATATTTCTAGTTTTTATTTTACTCATGGCATCATCTGGGGTCAACTGGTCCTGAGGAAGCAAGCAATCCCATGAAACGTGTCAAGCCATTTACATTGACTGGCTTTTATAGGATACTTCTAAAGTCTATCTGATGTATTGACCCTTGGATACACAAGTTATGTAAACATAAGTGTTTTATCGTGTATCGTGTTGATTAAACTTTTAACGGTGTCTAATAAAGTTTTTTTTAAGTTTTTAATGGCGATTCACCATTTTGAAGCACATTTCAAAGTCCCATTACTATATGGTCTGTTTTACAATATGTAATGCTAGATTATTAACTAATCTTCATACCCGTTTATTAAACTTGAACTGCCCTGCAAACAGTATTTGAATTCATAGAAACTGGCCCACAGAGAAATAAAGTTAGCAGTAGTGGACAACTCAGTGGTAAAGCAAGCTTCTGGAGGAGAGCTACTGCTTGAGTCCAAAGCTGGGAGTCACAGAACAGAGTGTTTGAGGAGTCATTGATCTGCGTAGCATAAATGGACAATTCAAACCTTGCCTGGTTGCAGGCTCTTTGATGGGAGAACTGCCATCCTGACCATCGAAACTCAGCAGCCTTCAGGTTTGGTCACTCTGCTGGGATGGTCAGAACCAGAGAGTGAGACCGGAGACTGCTATTTTTTGAGAATGCAGGCAAGACAATGTCCCAAAAAACAACAATTCCTCTTAACTTTAGGACTTTTATACAACAACTGAAAGTACTGCATGACTTTCTATTTTGGTAAACAGTTTAAAAGGGAAAACCTCCATGAGGCTCCAAAATGTTAAAAACAATAATGATGGATCATATAATATTATGGCACAACATTGTTTACAAGGTGGTGATACCCGATGCCATCTACTGCAAATTATCTCTAATGAACAGTTAAGTATGGAAAGGGACACCCAACGCGTTTCAACATATCTTGCTCAGGGATGTTTAGTGCCATCCTGAAATGTAAAGGGCAACCACAGAATACCACACTTTTGGTGTGGTGTTCTGTGATTTCCCGGAGGTGGGAGTCTCCTCTGTGGACTCTCAAGCATTCATTGGCAATTTGGCACAGTCAATTTTATTTGTAAAGTACATTGGTATTTGCTCTTGATGAAAGAGCTGTAAAGGCAGAAGGTTTTTTTTTTATCTTAATGCATTCTATGCATTAGGATAAAAAACCTTTTGTGTGTAGCAGCCTCCCCAGCACCCCCCAATGACTTACCTGAGCCCCATCTCTCTCCAGCGACGTCCACGAATGATTAGCCACCCGAGACACGCCTCCTAATTGGCTGAGACACAGCAGCGGTGCCATTGGCTCCCACAGCTGTCAATCAAAGTCAGTCAGCCAATCAGGGGAGAGAGGGAGCGGAGGTCCGTGTCTGCATGGATACACAGAGTTCTGACTCGGCTCGGGTGCCCTCATAGAAAGCTGCTGGCTTTGCGGGCACTCGATAGGAGAGAGGGGCCAGGAGCAGCAAAGAGGGATCCGAGAAAAAGAGGATTGCTCTGTGCAAAACCAACTGCACAGAAGGAGGCAAGTATAACATGTTTGTTAAAGAGACTTTACAATCACTTTAATAGGCCGATGTATGTAATTCCAATTCATTGGTAGTATTCTTTACATTTCAGGATAGAGCTAAACATCCCTGAGTACGATACGTTGAAACGCGTTGGATGTCCATTTCCATACTTAACTGTTCATTAGAGATAATTTACAGTAGATGGCATCGGGTATCACCACCTTGTAAACAATGTTGTGCCACAATATTATATGATCCATCATTATTGTTTTTAACATTTTGGAGCCTCATGGAGGTTTTCCCTTTCTTTTAAACTGTTTATTAAAATTAAATTGATATTTTTATACAATTCATGTTGTACTTTCGGTTACCGTATAAAAGTCCTAAAGATAAGAGGAATTGTTGTTTTTTGGAATTTCGTTACAGGATGATGGCAATCTCTGCCCAGAACTGAGTGAACATTATTTTTTCTTGTTTTCAGGCCAGACAATGTAACGCCAGTGTGCGGGAGTGAGATCATCCAGGGCTGGTGCAAGGATTTTTGACACTCTAGGCAAAAGCTAATTTTACCGCCCCCATTGGCTTCACCCCTGACTCCACCCCCTTTGCCCTGCCCATGTGACAGGAGGCGGCGCTATACAGGAAGCTTCCTCTAGCGCTGGCTCCAGTGCTGCGATGCGCCTCTAAATATGGGACGGAGCAGCTGCCTGAGACTGAGTTAGTTACATGCTGCAGCCTGTAGAGCATGCAGACGCAGAGGGAAACCAGCGGCACCCCTAGGCAGCAGTGCACCCTAGGCAGCTGTCTAGTTTGCCTAGTGGTAGCACCGGCCCTGATATCAGCAGTGCCTGCCCAATGGAAGGAGTAAGAAGACAGGAGACCTGGAAGAAGAGGAAAATAACATGGAGCGAATGCAGGGAGATCCAACCTCGGCGCTGGAGGAGACCACACCCAGGGGTAAGTGTGTCATAATGTGCAAGCATGCTGTAATCACTTTCACATTAAAGGGGTTGTAAAGCCTTAAGGTTTTTCACCTTAAAGCATTCTATGCATTAAGGTGAAAAACCTCCTTTGCTGCAGCTCACCCCAGACCTCCCCCCCTTTTTTCACCTGAGCCCAATACGATCCAGCGATGTGCATGAGCGCAGCGGCTCCAGACGCTCTCACTCTCCTCATTGGACAGATTGATAGCAGCAAGAGACATTGGCTCCCGCTGCTGTTAATCAAAAGCTGTGACACAGGAGCGGGGGGCAAGTCCTGCTGCCTGTGTCAATGATGGATGCAGCAGTGGGACTTGGGAGCGCACCAGCACAGGTGCTGCCATGGAAGCGGCTTTCCATGGGCGAACCCGATAAAGAGGAGGGGCCTGGAGCGCCGGCGGTGCACCCCAGAAGAAGGATTGGGGCTGCTCTGTGCAAAACCATTACACAGAGCAGGTAAATACAGGCATGTTTGTTATTTTTTTTTTTAAAAAAGGAATGTTTACAATCACTTTAAAGGCAAATATTGGCTACCCCGATCACAATTTAATTTGATTTTAAGATGAATAGTGCCAGGCCATTGGGATTATAACCAATATCTTGCCGTGTAACTGAGAGCCTAAGAGCCAAATACTACAGCAGACCAAGCAAAGTTTTGGAAATCTTCAGTTGTCTAGTTTTGTTCATTTCCAGTTTTCACTGATACAATACACAAATTAATACGTAATAACGGAATAGATCATTTTGTTACAGTACAACTAATGCCGCATACATAGGTGTGCACGGGGTTGTGCCAGGTGTGCCTGGGCACACCCTAATCACCCCATGCAGCTCAGATTTTCCCTGCTGATATTTCACCAAAGCCCTCCCAATGGGGCTCCTAAAACAATTGTACAAATAATTTGAATATAAAATAATAAAAATAAAAAAACTACTGACGCCAACCTCTGCCCTACTAGCACTTCCACCACCCTACTAACAACGTCCATATTTTAACACATTTTAAAGTGTTTTTTACATTTATTTATAAGAATGTGTGTGTGTGTGTATATTATGCATACATACCTACACACACGTGCATGTTTGAGCTTTGGGGTGCACACCCTAATGTAATAGGCCGCACACACCTATGGCCGCATACATTTGATGCAATTGGGTCAATTAATGTACATGTAAACCCTCCTTCTGAAACAACCTATTCAGTTTAAAGTAGAAATGAAAGTCAAAATATTTGTGTATAGATATAAAAAAAAAAAAAAAACACTATAAATACCTTTTTTCACCATTTTTTATAAGTGATCACATACCCTCTGTCCATAGCAGCAGCAAGAGCTAGGGGTGGAGAAACAGCAACACACTGATCTTCCCATTAAATGGCTGTGCAGAGGGCGCATGTCAGCACAAGTGTGATCATTGGATTAGCTCCCAGCACAGCCAGAAAATTGACCATGCTGTGCTCTAATGTCTAGTGTGGTCAGTGTTTCCTAGAAAAGCAGAGGGCTTGGCAGGAACACCAGGGATTTCACACAAAGGAAGTAATACAAAGAGAACAAGATACTTTTTCATACAAGTACAGGGTACAGCAGGCACATACCAAGAATATGAAGTGTTGGGTCTACATATTCTTTAAGTCATTTATCCACCAGATCTAAAAGATCATTATTTTTTACATTGGATCTATGTGTATTTCTATGTGTCTCTGTATATCTATGTGTATTAATATCGGATATTTTTATTCGGTCCAAAAACGTGCCTTTACAATAAATGCAGTGTCAAGATTGCCTTCGAGACACACGACCAATGAAACATTGAAAAAGATCAAAAATGTTTTTTCCCGTTCTACAATAGGATGATGGAAGAGAAATTTGCCAGATCGCTTCTCAGTTCCTTGTACTGGAATTTATGGCTACAGCAATCTCATAAATGATTAATCTGTGATATAATTATTTAGCTGTAGAATTAATTGGATAAATAGCGGGATTAGGAGGGGATCACCCACCGGGCTCTTTCAGGGGGGTCCTCGGGCTCATATTGCTGCTCTGGTAACACAATAACCGACGTGGTGATAATTAAAACATGGAAATCAGGCTAGGGGCAGATTAACAAGATCAACAGTAACACAATGTATACTGCCTGTATAGCTAATGACCGGATACTACAGCTTCATCACTAGGTGATAATGCAAATAAATATTAATAGAGATATAGAAAAAGGCTGGGATTGCTGATAATTCAGAAAATGATAGAATTTCACAGCATAGGTGAATGGTTCAACCATTGGAATAAATGCAGCCTCTGCTTGGCTGACAATTTTCTAGGCATGTGCAATTCGTTTCGGTCTAAATGACATTTTTGGTTATTCGGATGTATCCGAATCTCCGAATGAAATAGTAGCGAATTACGTTGAAATGGTTTTAATTTTCATTTGTTTACCAACTAATTCCAAATTTTCAGAACAATTCGAATTCAGATCGATTGAAAAATGATCGACTGATTGGAATTCAATGCGAAGAATAGCTGGTTGTTAAGGAGCGGGCCGGGAAACTGGCTGCTATGTCTAACAACTGATGACTCATCTGCTGTTAGTGGGCTTCCCGATATTTCGGTGGAAAAATCGGACACTGACACTTTCGTCACTTTTTGAGGAAACAGTGACACTAATACAGTGATCCATGCTAAAAATATGCACTGTCACTGTACTAATGACACTGGCAGGGAAGGGGTTAACAATCGGGGGCGATCAAAGGGTTAGCTGTGTGTCTAGCCAGTGTTTGTGTACTGTGGGAGTTGCTTTTAATAGGGGATGACATGAACACTAGTCCCTGCTTTGCAGGGACACGGGATCTATGCCTTCCCTACTGACAGAACGGCGATCTGCCTTATTCACATGTGCAGACTGCCGTTCTGCCTCTGTGCCGAATGATTGGCGGGTGCCTGCGGACATTGAGTCCACGGCACCCGCAGGTCAGCTCCTGCTGTGTATAATGACAGCGGGAGAGGGCCGCTGGTGGCATGCATGTGCGCCCCCGACCCAGGGGTGTCAGATCACGTACTAGGTATATGATCCGATGCAGCAGTGCCACCTTGCCGCCATATATGTAAGTTATACGGTCGGCAAGTGGTTAAGGTAGCGCAGTGCTGAATAGCAAAAAAACAGCCTGATCATGAAGGGGGTAAAACCTTTGAAGATAAGGCTGTTAAAGTGCTTATGGTTGTTAAAAAACTTGGTTAATGTATACAGAAAATATCCAAAGCGTTTTGGGGGTTATACCCCTTCTTCAGGGCTAAAGGTTTAGAAACATAAGTCTTTCTATGATGGATTAGTGGAGCCAGGTAAGACATCTTCAATGTGTGCTCGGTTGGCCTGGGTCCATATATTCTTTATGATTTGCAGTCAGTGGTGGCTAATGCTCCATTTTTGGGGGGGGGCGTCAAACAAGCCAGCCCCCCCCCCCGTTCGGTTGGTCGATTGTTCAGTCAAACACCCCACCCCGGGCGCTCGCTAGTTCGTCCGCCCACCAGCCCCGCACTTATCCCATCTAGGGGCAGCTTCAGCTGCTTCCTGTGTCTCCTCGTCGGCAGTTTCCTCCTCTGCAGCTTCACCCTCCATCTCTGGCTTTACGGTGGCTTCCCTCTGCCTTTCCTCGGCGGCGAATAGGTTTGCTTCATCTCTCGGCGAATCGAGTCTTCTGACCCGTTTCCTGATTGGCCGGGAGGAGAATCAGGAAACCAATAGCGAATATTAATTCACAACTGGGTGGGCTTAGGGCACAGTGCTCTACGCCCCAAGCCCACCCAATTAGAGCCTCTGGCTTCAATCATGTGCTTAAAAAAAAAAAAAAAAAATACCCCACTGGGATCCATGCGTCTGGCGCCCTGCATGGAGATTAGGGGCCAGGTGCCTGCATTGAGGGGGGTGGTGTCCCTGCACCCCTTATGAACTGGCCAGGGGCGGCCCATCCATTAGGGAGCAAGGGTGCCGCCCCCCCCATCCTCGCCACCCCCTCTATCCATGGCCGCCCGTGACCACCTCGCCTATTCATGTGGCCAGCCCCTTTGAGGCTCCGGCTGCATGAATTACTGCGGCGGGGGGTGTCTATGAAGCATCTCATTAGAGCTGTAGGCTCTAATAGGTTTCAATACAGTGTGGCTTGTAGCGCAAAGCGTGCCGCCACAAGCCATTAGAAAGGCAAATGAACATTTGCCTTTCTAACACTGAGCCTCTCTCTGCCAATCAGGAAGCGCCGGTATGTTACCGGTTTCCCGATTGGCGGAGAAGACAGGCGATCCTATTGGATTCCTTTCTCGGAGGAGGAGGAGGGGGATGCCGTCGGAGCACACACAGCACGCTCCCCGCTCGCCGGACTCTACTCACTACCTGCTGCCCGCTCCTAGAAGGGGCAAGTGTGGGACTTTGATGTCCTGACTGCCCTGGGGGGGGAGGGGGGGGCTCGGATGTCGAGATTACTCTACGAAGTATCTGT
>BLSH010150439.1:432470-442548 GCA_018402905.1 Glandirana rugosa | reverse complement strand
CCAGTTAATACACCTACTATTGGTTAACCTTAGAGTGCTAGCAGGCTGTTCACAGTACCTGCAGCTACAGAGATCAGTGAAGGTTTGATTTTGTGCTTGTTAAAAAAAATATGTTAATACTTAACCGCTTCCACACCGCGCGCAGTATATTTACTGTGGCAGTGTGGATGCGTCCCGCGGATCGTCATAAATAAGCGTCCGCCCGTCGTACTCCGGAGGAGTGTGCCCGCTGCTCGGGTGGACCCGATGTCCACCGGCGAGCCGCGATGAGCGGCCACAGCAAAAGAACGGGGAACCGCCGATGTAAACACGGCGGTTCCCCATTCTGACAGTAGGGGCATAGGAGATCTACTGACCACTGTCACTGGGATCAGTTAGATCTCTTATGCCCATAACAGCCCAGCCCCCCCCCCCCCACAGTTAGAACACGCCTAGGGAACACAGTTAACCCCTAGCTCTCCCCCTGCAGGTTAACCCCTTCACTGCCAATGACATTTATACAGTAATCAGTGGATATTTAAATTTCTGATCACTGTATAAATGTCAGTGGTCCCAAAAAAGTGTCAAAATGGCCCGACATGTCCGTTGCAATATCGCAGTACCACTAAAAACCGCAGATCGCCACCATTACTAGTAAAAAATTTTAAAAAATTAAAAAACCCCAGACATTAATTCTCATCATCCGTAAATGCGGCCACTTTTGCGCAAACCAATCAATAAACGCCGATTGCGATTTTTTTCACCAAAAATATGAGGAAGAATATAAATCGACCAAAACCAATGAAAAAAAGTTTTTTTATATATATTTTTTTTGGATTTGTATTTTAGCAAAAAGTAAGAAAGTATTTTTTTTGCAAAATGGTCACTCTTTTTTTGTTTATAGCAGTGATCAGAAATGACGCAGAGGTGATCAAATACCACCAAAAGAAAGCTCTATTTGTGGGGAAAAAAAGGACGCAAATTTAGTTTGGGTACAACGTCGCACGACCGTGCAGTCAGTTAAAGCGATGTAGTGCCGAATCGCAAAAAGTGCTCTGGTCCTAAAGTAGGAAATCCTTCCGGGGCTGAAGTGGTTAAAGTGCTACTAAACCTAAAAACGTTTATTTTCCTTAATGCATTGTTTGCAGTGTCCCTGTGCCCCCCTTCCCTGTGTGACGGGGAAGAGAGGGAAGAACAGATCAGCGCTGTGCGCGGCTGCATCTATTCTCCCCTTACTTCCTCTTTACACAGCATTCGAGCAGCAGCAGGAGCCATTGGCTCTTGCTGCTGTCAATCAGAGGAAGTGTGGGGTGGGCCCAAATCTGGCTGTGTAAGTCTATGGAGCGTGGCTCCATAGACGCACAGCTCAGGCGCGTGCAGACCACGCTCCCCCCATAACCAGCGGCTGGCTATGGTAGTCCCGCAGAAGAAGAAGAGGAGGAGCCGAGATAGCCGCCGGGAACCCCAGAAGAGGAGGTTTGGGGCCGCTCTGTGCAAAACCACTGCAAAGAGCAGGTAAGTATAGCAAGTTTATTATTTTTATAATAATAAAAAAAATTACTTGAGTAACACTTTAAGTTTCCAATACTTAAAGTGGTTCTATAGGCAAAAGGCTTTTTTACAGTATGCACTCTCTGCTTTAAAGTAGAACCTATCTAGCCCTGTAAAGCAAAAATCGCTATACATAGCATTTCTGAAGCCGGTCCGGTCTCCAGCGACGGATGCTGCGTGCAGGAGACAGCCGACACCAGCTGTGAAGTGCCTAGAAAGTGATGTCACCCATAGACTTACTATGGGGCTTCCTTTGTCGGCTTCCTCCTCTGCACCTGCCTCAACAGCGAAGCCGCTGCTGACAGCTCAGCGTGGGACAGGAATGGATTCAGAAAAGGTATGTATAGATTTTTGCTTTACAGGGCTAGATAGGTTAGTCTTAGATTGTGGTAGCAATGGTGGTTCTTTTTTGGGGGGGGCGTGGCGGGAGGTGCCGGCCAACTGGGGGGGGGTTGTTTGCCCACGGTCGGGTCACCCACACAATCGCCCAAACTCCCCCCCATGAGGTCGATCGGTGATCCAGCCCCGCCCCACTCCTACGGGCAGCGCCCTCCATCGTGTCTCCTCCTCCTCTGCATCACGGCAGCTTCTGCTGTGCGCCTCCTCCTCCTAGGCATCTAATAGGATCGCCTGTCCTTTCAGCCAATCGGGTGATGGATCTCAGGACCCGCTTCCTGATTGGTCGGGAGGAGAATCAGTGTGACAATAGCAAATATTAATTCGCTATTGTCACACAAGTGGGTGTGCTCACCCTTTTTTGAAGCCTATTAGAGCCTCTGGCTGTAATTACGTGCTTCAAGAAAAAAGAAACCCTGCATTGGAATCCTTGCATCCGGCGCCCTGCATGTAGATTAGGGCAGGGCTTGACAAATTTGCCTTGAATCTAGGAGCCGGCTGAAAAAGTTAGGAGCCAGTTTTTTATAGCGTAGTGTGGGGTTGTCAGCACCAGGGGTAAGACAAGTAATTTGCGCCCCCCTAACCCTAACTTACTCACAGCAGAGCAGCCAGTCAATAACTCCACCATTACATCAGGGTTATAGGCTGGCCAGAAAGAGTGACACTAAAAAATCTGTTATGGGGGAAACTCCTTATTATGCCGAATGCATCGTGACTGCGGCATGTAAAACGCCCTCATCTCCTGCCTAATGGAGCTTAAGGGTGGCAAAAACATGTCTCTACTGCACATTATTACCACCCAACTTGCACATCTAAACAAAGCCTTAGTGACATTGTAAATAAAATACAAAAAAAAAGGTGAAAAGTATTCCAGCGCTGCTGATCTTCTGCTGCCTCTTTGCAGCCACTTCCTGCCTACATGTGTGTCCCCCACAGTGACTTTTCATTGCTCTGGTGGGTTTCCGGTCACCATGAAATACTGGAGCCCAGCTGCACATAGAGTGGTAATTGTTGATGGTACACAGGGCTTTATCACAATTTTGTTGCTTAGAATAAAGGTCACGTTTCTCGCGGTGTGACATCATCTTTCACATTATACAAGAAATAATGGGCTAACTTTACTGTTTAGTTTTTTTTTATTCATTAAAAGTGTATTTCTTTCCAAAAAATTGCGCTTGAAAGACCGCTGCGCAAATACCATGTGACATAAAATATTGCAGCAACCGCCATTTTATTCTCTGGGGTCTCTGCTAAAAAATAATATATAATGTTTGGGGGTTCCAAGTCATTTTCTAGCAGAAAACACTGAATATTTAATTGTAAACCACTAATGTGAGAGAGGGTTTAGTCTTTAAATGGTTAAACTTTCCTGATAGCCTGGAGATCATTGCTTTGAAAGAAGAAGATACATTGTTGTGTTTATTCTCCTAACTCTCAACAACTATCCAGGCAGCCTGTTTGTTACTTTTCTTCATTCTAAGTGGAAACAAATATCCCGGAAGCCGGGCAGCCGGCCAAGTTTAACAGCTGTTTAAGCAGAGAACTCTCGGCTCTCGCTTCGCTGAATCTGACAGCTGTTTTAACATGGGAAGAGAAGGAACGCAGTCACTCGCCAGGACGCGATTTCTGGTCGCCATGGCGACCTGGCGCCTGGGGTTTGTCGAGGCCTGGATTAGGGGGCCGGACACATGGATGGACGGGCCGTCACTGCCAGCAAATACTGTGGATTTAGAGATTTTAGTTTTAGGCTGAACTTCTATGTGTCAAATAGAAAAAAAATGGTAAATTTGAAGAAAATTTGAAAAAGACATGAAACAAATTCCGAATACGAATGAAACAAATCAACTGAATTTAACTAAACAACTAGATTAACGAATGGAAAGGAAACAAATTTTTTTGCCATGCACATGTCTAGTGACAACTGTGTGCCACCAACCACTGCAGAACCAACAGTGTTGTCACGTTGTTACGGGAAGCAGAAAACATTCAGCTGTATAAACGATGTTACAGGGGGGAATCAGATAAACGCTGCCATCTTAGAGCTGGTTACATACTGCATTATATATGTCATTTTCTATTTTGCTCAGATTTCCACTTTAGATTAAACGAGAAGTGGAATTCAATAAACACAACATTTCACTTCTTCCATACCAGCCTTTTTCATTTCACTTCTTCCATACCAGCCTTTTTCAACCTGGGTGCCCAGGCACCCTGGTGTGCCTTGAGGTTGCTTCAGGGGGGTGACTTGGCAAAATGCCTAAAAATTGCCCAAATATTGTTTACAAACTGGCGTGTGGATGAAGGTCGCCTTTTAGTTACACTAAGTCACAGGTTTCCATTGTGCACCATTACAACCTTGCCATTCTAACGACCAATGGTGTCATCAGTTGATAAGGAGGATGTCAATGACCTACATAGAATCCTTGTTTGACCCTCCCCTGCCCCTCTCTGTCAGCACTGGGGGTCACATTAGCTGACTGATGGAGAAAAACTGAGGGAGAGGAGAAACATTGGAATACTAGTCAGTACCAGTTGGCAAAAGTGTATTTGCGTTGGAAGATTAAATCACCTCCAACGTTGGGTGTCCTACTTGGACTTGTGGATGTTGCTGCATTATGTAAAACTATTAGACCACTTTCACACTGAGGCAGTTTTCAGGTGTTTTAGCATCAGAAATAGCGCCTGTAAACTGCCTCCCATTCAGTGCAATGAGTGCTTTCACAGCCGGGCGTTGCGCTAGCGGGACGTTCGGAAAAGTCCTGCAAGCAGCATCTTTGGGGCGAGTTAGGAGCGCTGTATACAGCACTCCCAAAACGCCCCTGCCCATTGCAATGAATGGGCAGGGCTTCCAAAGCACCTGAAAAGCGCTTCAGAAGTGTCGCAACACAAGAGTTTTAAACCACTTTTTAGGGGTTAAAAGTGCTCTGCTAGTGGCCGAAAAGCGGCGCAAAAGAACCACTTAAACATCGCTAAAACGAGCGCCGCTTTACCGCGAATGCGGCCGTGGCCCCAGTGTGAAAGGGGTCTTAGAATAGCTTTTACATTTTAGAACCTGTGCCTTGAGCCTGTCCATAATTGTTAACCACTTCCTTACTGGGCACTTAAACCCCCCTCCTGCCCAGACCAATTTTCAGGTTTCAGCGCTGTCGCATTTTGAATGACAATTGCGCGGTCGTGTGACGTTGTACCCAAATAAAATTGATGTCCTTTTTTCCCCACAAATAGAGCTTTCTTTTGGTGGTATTTAATCACCTCTGCGGTTTTTATTTTTTGCACTATAAACAAAACCAAGAGCGACAATTTTGAAAAAAGAACAATATTTTTTACTTTTTGCTCTAATAAATATCCAAAAATAAAAAATAAAAAAAAATTATTCATCAGTTTTGGCCGATTTATATTCTTCTACATATTTTTGGTAAAAAAAAAAAATCACAATCGCCGTTTATTGATTGGTTTGCGCAAAAGTTATCGCGTCTACAAACTATGGGAATTGATTTATGGGGTTTTTATTATTATTTTTTTTTTTACTAGTAATGGCGGCGATCTGCGATTTTTATCGGGACTTTGATATTGGGGGGGACATGTCGGACATTTTTGACACATTTTTGGGACCATTGGCATTTATACAGCGATCAGAAAATTTAAATGTCCACTGATTACTGTATAAATTTCATTGGCAGTGAAGGGGTTAACCTGCAGGGGGCAGTGAAGGGGTTAACAATGTTCCCTGGGTGTGTTCTAACTGTGGGGGGGATGGGTTGGCAGGGACATAACAGATCTAACTGATCCCAGTGACAGGGATCAGTAGATCTGCTTGTCCCCCTCTCACAGAACGGGGAACAGCCGTGTTTACATTGGCGGTTCCCCGTTCTAAAGCTTTGCAGGCGATCGCGGGTCAGGAGAGGACATCGAGTCCGCCCGACCCGCGGGCACGCCCACGGAGCGTGCGGCGGCCGCGCGCGTGCGCCGCCGCCTGTAAGTGCGCGCAGGGGGCGTGTAAAGGGGCGGACGTCCACCCGGATATTCAGATCCGCGCTGTAGACGTCTTTCGTCTATAGCGCGGATCTCTAGTGGTTAAAGGGTGCCTCAAGTTAAAAAAGGTTGATAAACACTGTTCCATACGATATATACTGTATGTCCTCCAACTGCTGCAGATTAGCAGTTGATGACATCACAGTCATTACATAGTTACATAGTTAGGTTGAAAAAAGACACAAGTCCATCTAGTTCAACCAATAAAAAAACAATAATAATAATAATAATAATAATATATACAGTTGTGCTCATAAATTTACATATCATTAATAATAAATTCTGCCAGGGTAACAACATTTTTTCTTTCACTCATGGTTAGTGTTTGGCTGAAGCCATTTATTATCAAATCGACCGTGTTTACTCTTTTTAAATCATAATGACAACAGAAACTACCCAGATGACCCTGATCAAAAGTTTACATACCCTGGTGATTTTGGTCTGATAACATGCACACAAGTTGACACAAAGGGGTTTGAGTGGCTATTAAAAGGTAACCATCCTCACCTGTGATCTGTTTGCTTGTAATTAGTGTGTGTGTATAAAAGGTCAATGAGTTTCTGGACTCCTGACAGACCCTTGCATCTTTCATCCAGTGCTGCACTGACTTTTCTGGATTCTGAGTCATGGGGAAAGCAAAAGAATTGTCAAAGGATCTTCGGGAAAAGGTAGTTGAACTGTATAAAACAGGAAAGCGATATAAAAAGGTATCAAAAGAATTGAGAATGCCAATCAACAGTGTTCAAACTCTAATCAAGAAGTGGAAAATGAGGGGGTTCTGTTGAAACCATCCACGGTCAGGTAGACCAAATAAAATTTCAGCCACAACTGCCAGGAAAATTGTTCGGGATGCAAAGAAAAACCCACAAATAGCTTCAGGACTCTCTGAAAACATGTGGTGTGGCTGTTTCAAGATGCACAATAAGGAGGCATTTGAAGAAAGATGGGCTGTATGGTCAAGTCGCCAGAAGAAAGGCATTACTACGCAAAGTATCCCACTTACAATACGCCAAACAGCACAGAGACAAGCCTCAAACCTTCTGGCACAAAGTAATTTGAAGTGATGAAACCAAAATTTAACTTAATACCATGTATTGCCCCCTTTATCAATAACAGCTTGAAGTCGTTTGTGGATGAGGCTCTTTATCTTCCCATATGGTAAAGCTGCCCATTCCTCTTGGCAGAAAGCCCAGTTGTGGCTGAAATTTTAGTTGGCCTACCTGACCGTGGTTTGGTTTCAACAGAACCCCTCATTTTCCACTTCTTGATTTGAGTTTGAACACTGCCAATTGGCATTCTCAATTCCTCGGATATAGTTTTATATCCCTTTCCTGTTTTATACAGTTCAACTACCTTTTCCCGCAAATCCTTTGACAATTCTTTGGCTTTCCCCATGACTCAGAATCCAGAAACGTCAGTGCAGCACTGGATGAAAGATGCAAAGGTCTGTCAGGAGTCCAGAAACTCATTGACCTTTTATAACACACACGAATTACAAGCAAACAGATCACAGGTGAGGATGGTTACCTTTTTGTGTCAACTTGTGTGCATGTTATCAGGCCAAGATCACCAGGGTATGTAAACTTTTGATCAGGGTCATTTGGGCAGTTTCTGTTGTCATTATGATTTAAAAGAGTAAATATAGTTGATTGATAATAAATGGCTTCAGCCAAACACTAACCAACAGTGAAAGAAAGGTTTTTGTGTTATCATTCATATTCTCTGAAAAATGGCCAAGAAATCATAAATTCTGCCAGGGTATGTAAACTTATGAGCACAACTGTGTGTGTATGTATAATATATATATATATATATATATATATATATATATATATATATATAATAAAACCATACAATCCCATATACACAATCCTTCACACCATTGATCCAGAGGAAGGCAAAAAACCCCAGCAAAGCATGATCCAATTTGCTATAGTGGGGGGGAAAAAAATCCCTTCCTGATCCCCGAGAGGAAATCGTATATTCCCTGGATCAATTTGACCTATAAATGTTAGTAGCCAGTTATGTTATGTACATTTAGAAAAGAATCCAGGCCTTTTTTAAAGCAGTCTACTATGCTGGCCAGAACCAGCTCTGGGGGGAGCCTATTCCACATTTTCACAGCTCTTACTGTGAAGAAACCTTTCCGTATTTGTAGATGAAATATTTTTTCCTCCAGATGTAAAGAGTGCCCCCTTGTCCTTTGTGATGACCTTAAAGTATACAACTCAACACCAAGTTCACTATATGGACCACTTATATATTTGTACATGTTGATCATATCCCCCCTTAATCTCCTCTTCTCAAGAGAGAATAAATTCTGTTCCTCTAATCTTTCCTCATAGCGAAGCTCCTCCATGCCTCTTATCAGTTTGGTTGCCCTTCTCTGCACTTTCTCCAGTTCCCCGATATCCTTTTTGAGAATAGGTGCCCAAAACTGAACTGCATATTCCAGATGAGGTCTTACTAATGATTTGTACAGAAGGGCATATTTAGATCTCTCTCTCTGGAGTCCATACCTCTCTTAATACAAGAAAGGATTTTGCTCGCTTTGGAAACCGCAACTTGGCATTGAATGAGTAGTTTGAGTTTATCTCTGTATAATGCTGTGAAAGATACCTAAAATAATTCCAATAAACAAAGTTTACCAGTAAAAATATAAAAGGTGAAGCAGCGTGCCTATTATCAGTTGTAGCAGAGCGTTACAAAAAGGTGGCGAATTTCCCATCATTCTCCGCACCTCCAGATCTGCCACTTTCCTATAATAAGGCTGAAAATATTCACGTGTTTACATTCAGCCACAGATCTCCAAATTGAAAATCTACGTCCTGCATCAGAAGCTCCTCATTGTTCTATGACTCCATGCGATCGCCTGTGCAGGAGAATTCATTTCCCCTTCTCTTTCCCTGTGTCAGGCCCGAGCCATGCAGCTGCCTCTTCTAGTTTAATTCCTGTCCTTCACAGGGGCAGCTTGTACAAGAAATGATAAGTTTTCATTATCGCTGGCAAAGGCGAGGACAGGGACCCTCTTGGAGCGCTGCGGTGAATATGTGAGCAGTGCTTATACATAAATCCATACAATAGATCATACATTAATCATTGAGTGTCTGCAAAGACGTGTGATGTGGACTGACAATGGGGTCCAAACCTGTATACAATGTAACTCTGCTACTTCTTACAATGTTACAATGTATCACCAATCAGTGTAATGTCCAAATATCAGACAAGAAATCATTTTATTTATACATATTATATTCAAATCATTAAAGAGATGCTCCACCCCCCCCCCTCCAAAAAAAAAAAAAAAAATTCAGCAGCTACAAATGCTGTACTTGCTGACTTTTAATATTAGGACCCTTACCTGTCCAGGGTTCCTGCAATGTCGGCACCCCAGATGAATTTCGGAACGCCTGTCAAGTGCTGCCGCAACCGCCATTCTAGGTAAGGAAAAAAAGGCAGGCCTATCGGCTTCACAGCCGGTTCCCTACTGAGCATGCGCATAGAGGTAGAGCGCTGCGCTTTTTAATTGGCCTGGGGGCGGGGGAAGGAGGAGGGGGGCCAAACTTCTAAGGAACGGTGCCGTCTCCGGAAGTGGGGAAGGGCTACCTGTCAAAAACAGGTACCCCCCCCCCCCCCCTTGAAAGGTGCCAAATGTGGCACCGGAACGGGGGGTTGTGGTCGGACAGATAAGTACAAGTTCCACTTATGAGTGAAGTTTTGCATTGGCGTGAATGCTCATTTAGCCACGTTTCTCTGCCCTCTTCTATTTTCCACTACCAAATCAAATTACTACAGCTTTAAAGTGCCTGATGCTGCTTAACCACTTCCACACTGCGCGCTGTATATTTACGGCGGCAGTGTGGATGTGTACCGCGAAGCCCCTTGGCGGCGTAAATGTAGCCGCCAAGGGGCAAGAAACCGACACCGGCGAGTAACGCTGAGCGGCCGCCTGTAGCCCAGGCGGGCTCGTCGCCCGTGTGAGGAGTCCTCATGCCACCCGTGCGCGCGGGGGATCGCCGGTGGGCGTCTAGCGGCGAAAAAATGCCGCTAAGCGCCATGTGTAGGTGTGACGGCGGCATTTATATGTCGCGCGTCACACCTTCACCAATTCGTCGTAGTC
>BLSH010150439.1:416153-426197 GCA_018402905.1 Glandirana rugosa | reverse complement strand
GAGTAAAGCAATTTGTGTTACCGAGCAATTAAACAGGTGTGCCTAATAAAGTGGCCGGTGAGTGTATATTTTTGTGTTCTCACATTAATAATGTGTTGTGGGGTTCTTGAAAAGACATTTCTTGGTGATAAATGAGCATAAAAATCAAGTTCCACCATTACAATTGTCCCAATCCTTTCTTGGGCTCAAACAGATGAGGCGTGGGGGAATGTGGCAGAAATTGCGTGTTGGAAATCAATAAAATTAAGACGGAATTCAGAAGAAAGAAAGAAAACGTCAAACCTCGCTAACAGAGCAGAATTTATAGAGGCAGGTGCCATTCTTCATTTGTATTCTCCATTGTTGGAAGGCTTCAAAGAAGGTTAATAAATAGGATATGCTAATGGTTATTTACAGCCAGAACATGCTGCCAATTTTAATAAAACCACTGTCGTATTTCCATTTGGGGAAAGCTGAAAATCTAAAGTTACAATTCTTCCTCTCTCCAGATAATGAGAATTTGGAAAAATAGCATTATCTGCCATTAAAGTGCCAGAGATTGCGGAAATGTCAGGTACAATCCACCTGTAATGTTCAATAACTTGGTGGCTGCTAATATATTTTTATGGAAGTAACGGTTCTTACAGACATTGACTTCTAGGCGGAACTTCACTGATTCTGATTCTTCTCCTTCCACTCTTGGAACTATTTTTTTTTTGGGGGGGGGCATGCACTGGAGTCTCAGGGTGCACAGATCACACTGGGGTCACTAGATGACACAGGATGCCCTGGCATGCACTGGAGTCTCAGGGTGCACAGAGCACACTGGGGTCACTAGATGACACAGGATTCCCTGGCATGCACCGGAGTCTCAGGGTGCACAGATCACACTGGGGTCACTAGATGACACATGATGCCCTGCCATGCACTGGAGTCTCAGGGTGCACAGAGCACACTGGCGTCACTAGATGACACAGGATGCCCTGGCATGCACTGGAGTCACAGAGCGCATTAGGGTCACTAGATGACACAGGGTGCCCTGGCATGCACTGGGGTCACAGGATGCACAGAGCACAATGGGGTCACTAGATGATACACAATGCTCTGGGCTGCACAGGAGTCATGGGGCACAATAGGCTTACTAGAAGACACAAGATGATTTGGGGTGAACTGGGGTCAGTAGGCACCCAGAAGCTGGCACAGAGGAGGCATGAGGATTACGTTAAAAGTACTGTAGCAAAAGTTGACTTAGCAGATGTGACAATGTGTTGCTAGAATGCCAACCAATGTGTAGCTTTGCAATGTAGGCAGTGCCAATCAGGAGAACTGCCTCCTGATTGGCCTTTGCACAGATTAGGAGCACCATCTCCTGACTGGTTGCTGTGTCAGCACTTTGGGTGAAACCCAGAAGGGCCTGCAGCAGCACATCAGAAAGCAGACCTGGCACTGGATCCAAGAAGAGACACGTGTGACATACAGCATGGTATATGACCAGCCTATTAATCTATATCACCATATCATAGCTGCCTACCATCCATGACGCTTAGGGACAATCTTATGTTCTAACATTTGTCCCAGAAAATGTCCCTGATTTTTAGCACCTTACCATTTTATATGTAATAAAATCTACATAAAGCATTTATTAATGTTTGCTGTGTTTATTAGTATTAATGCACAAAGTTTGTCTAAATTGGATTATGGTGTCATTACAGACAATACTGAACACAGCACACCTGAATATATCAGCTCAGAAGGAAGGTGTCCCTGGAAACAACCACACCATAAGGTCCCCCTGTCACCGGGGCCCATACAGTGCCTGCTGGCTGGCTGATGTGGGGCCACACTGAACAGATGGACAGCTGTGAATGAATCCCAGCAGAGGCCAGGGACAGCTCATTATCCGACAGTCCCTGACAGGCTGTACAGATTCCATGTGCTGCGTCTTCATAGACTTTTTACAGCTTAATTAGCAGTAAAATATACAAATATTGTCCCCCTGGCTGCGGTCATAGGAAATCCATACCCTTACGTCAGAACCCCGCTCAATGTCCACCTGCCTCTTTTACCGATGAGCCTTCACATGAAAGTAGACTGGACGAGAAAAGACACAGAAGCCAGATAACATCATATAACAATTAGAGGAAATCTGTAAATATACACACCAATCGTGGATCACCCGTGTGATCGCCATCACTTATTTCTGCTTTATTATCTTCATTAATCTCCATGACCACCAGACAACTTAAGGCTGACTCCAGGCAGATATAAAACTCACAAAATGAATGCAGCTCAGTATTCATGAATATGCCATTAAATCAGGGATGCCTTTAACATGGGGCAAAAGGGGCAGCTGCCCTGAGACCAGTCTTTGTCGTGAGGCCCGAAGCAGCTAAACCTTGAGCCTGCGTTGCCCGCAAATACTTGATAAGTGGATTTGGCTATCGCTTAGGGCAGGAGTAGGGAACCTGCGGCTCTCCAGCTGTTGTAGAACTACATTTCCCATGAGTCATTGCAAGGCTGATGAATACAATTACTCCCAGAAGCATGATGGGAAATGTAGTTCTACAACAGCTGGAGAGGCGCAGGTTCCCTACCCCTGACTTAGGGGATTAGGGTGGAATTGAATGTTGGTGCGCTGGTGATTGGTTGGGTGTTACGTCTGCAGCCTGTGCTGGGATTGGACAGCTCAGCAAGGTAAACCTTGTCTGGGGAGAGCGCCTGTCAGTGCCTGGGACTGGTGTTCATCTGACATTTTCTGGACACTATCAAGGTGAGACCACTGGAGGGGTGGAGGGGCAAATGCATGGGTCGGTAGAGGGAGGGAAAGGGGTCCTGTGCAATGATGGGGGTAGTATGGGGGGGGGTCCTGTGTAATGATGGGAGTAGTAAGGGGGTCCTGCATAATGATGGGGGTAGTATAGGGAAGGGGGTCCTGTGTAATGATGGGGGTAGTGTGGGGAAGAGATCCTGTGCAATAATGGGGGTAGTATGGGGGGGGGGGGGAGTTTGTGTAATAATGGGGGTAGTATGGTTTGTTTTTTTGGATGTTGGGGTAGAGAACGAAATTGCATGGGGGCCCCCCAAGAAAATGTTTGTCCAGGGTCCAATCAATATTAAAGACGGCCCTGCATTAAATGTTTATTTTTTAACAGCAGTATCTGAATTTAACCTGGTATCCACTTAGTACAGCAGGGCTCAGACTGGGGGAGGGAGAGGCAGTACAAAGAGCTGGTAAGGTTTGAAGGTAAGAAGCATGCTGTTAGGAGGTGAGAGCAGAGTGACAGACAGTAGTTCATCTGCGTGCAGATTCTGTTTTTACTGTGCAGTTACAGGGTTGGGGTGGGTAGGAGACCGGTCGGTAAAGATGAAAGAGCTGTGCTGTGTAGCAGAGCTGCGCAAATCTCAGGACTGGAGAGGTTGAAATACAGAATCGATTGTCAGGTAAGGCAGCTCATCTGTGAATTTAGCCTGAAATTTAGCTTTAAACGGTTAGTACACTTTTAGTAAAAAAAATGTGGTGTAGCGGTCCAGGGATTAGACATCCCCGCTCTTCTCCCTCTTCTCTATTCAATGCTTCCAGAACAGATCAGAGTGATGCCAATTGGTCACCGGCGTCACAGAGCATCACTCTGATCTGTTCTGGACGCGCTGCACAGAGAAGAGGGAGAAGAGCGGGGATTTGAAATCCCTGGACTACTGACAGCTCAGCATCCTGGGAGGTAATTACAATGGGGACCGGGGGGAGCTTTTTTTTATAAAGGTGAACAGTAAGTGAGCTCTTAATGATGGCTTATTAAGAATTTTATCGCCTATGTTTCGGGAGAATGGTGTCCCTAAGCCGGGTGCCCCTTTCCCATAGACTCCAATGTTAAGTCCGAAATTCACTCGACAAATGCCAGTCAATGATTGGTCACTTTGGGGATCCAGGATGGCCAGACCATAGGTGCAGGAGGTCCCAAACTTGGACAAGTTGTTGGCCAGGGGAGGGGGCCCTCTCTATGTGACTCAAGTTTGGTATTTTTATTGGCTATGGTTCAGGAGAACGGTGTTCCCAAACCGGGTGTCCCCCTCCCATAGACTCCAATGTTAAAGACTGCTAAAGTCTTTGTTGTAAGGGCCCCTTGAGACACTGGGGCCCCTTACAACAGTACTGCCTGTACCCCCCTGATGGCGGCTCTGACTGCACAGATCTGGAAGAAATATACAAAGCACACCAAGATTCAATGAAGTATATACAGGACACTTATACAGACAATATATGCTTAGCCCAGAATTCAGCTAGCAACCAAAATGAATGGTCCATCTGTGAAGATTGGGTGGGAGAGCTTGTTCAAAAATTCTGGCACGATTCCCCGGGTAAGGCCAAAACTTGAAAAGAGGTATTTCCTGCGCTTCTCCCAATGGGGAGACTATGGGAGATGGGGATTTTAAAGTGCCCAAAATAATAGGTCAATGTGGCAAAACTCACACAATATTTTTATTTATACAAAACGGTTTAAAAACAAGAGGAGTATGGACTCCATACAAGGTAATATGTTCTAAACTTAGACATATAATACAACCATTTGTGCTTGAATAAATAATAGGAGGTGTAAGGATCAACGCGCTTCATTCAGAAAGAGGGCTTCTTCAGGATCCACGTTTCAATATTTTTAGAATCTATAGCCCCAGCAAAGATCAAAAAGCTTCAGACTTTTTTATGTGCACATTTATATATATATATATATATATATATATATATATATATATAAAACAGGAAAAAAGGGGTATGGCTGAGAAAAAACAGCACCACATCCCTATTTAAAGTTAGAGGCATAGTATCAAAGAAGGCGGGACTCGTGCTGAAACCCACTCTCGGAATAACAATCCAAGCATATAATATAAAAACGCAATCTTTTATTATACAAATAGGATAAAAAAACATATTTGGGGGTTAACTCCTTAAAATCATGAAAGGTTATATCCACACATAGTTCCTAACAAACACCCCTACACAAAGTTATCCACCCACATAAAGTAATTAACCAATAAGGATAAGGAGAAAGACCAATATCAGTTAAAGCAGGGAATAGTAACTTATTCCATGCCATCCGCGTTTAAATATTTTTAGAACTTATAGCTCAAGCAAAGATCAAAAAGCCTCAGACATTTTATGTGCACATATGCTGAAAAATCAATAGCACACTGGTCAATGGCGAGGTATATAGTCTATAATATGTGAATAGAAACAAAGAGAGAGTCGCCACCATAAAAGAGCCATCCCATGGATAAAAATGGTAAAGTGGAAAAGTTAGTGGACCCCTTGATGCAACTAATTAGAAAGACCAATTAGGAGGTAGTATGTATATCCATACCCCAGAAACACCCAAGTCAGGTAGAAGGATGGTCTAAGTCAGGGGTCTCCAAACTTCCTAAACAATATGGCCAGTTTATTGTTCTTTAGACTTTAGGAGGGCCGGACTATGGAGTGGAAATTTTCCTGGTATCAGTGGGAGTAAACATCACTACATTTGATATCATTGGGGGAATAGCGCCCCATCGTTGGTATCACTGGGAGGAAGAGTGCCCCATTGTTGGCATCATTGGGAGGAATAGCGTGCCATCATTGGTATCATTGGGAGGAATAGTGCCCCATCGTTGGTATCAAATGAGTGGAAAGTGGCCCATCGTTGGCATCATTAGGAGAAATAGCACCCTGTCATTGGTATCATTGGAAGGAATAGCGCCCCATTGTTGGTATCATTGGGAGGAATAGCGCCCCATCGTTGGGATCATTGGGAGAAATAGTGCCCCATCGTTGGGATCATTGGGAGAAATAGTGCCCCATCGTTGGGATCATTGGGAGAAATAGTGCCCCATTGTTGGTTACATAGTTACATAGTCAGCGAGGTTGAAAAAAGACACAAGTCCATCAAGTCCAACCTATGTGTGTGCTTTTATGTCAGTATTACATTGTATATCCCTCAATGCTGTGGTCCCTTAGGTGTGCATCTAATAGTTTTTTGAATTTATCTATGCTCCCAGCAGAAACTACTGCTTGTGGAAGAGAATTCCACATTCTCACTGCTCTTACCGTAAAGAAACCTCTACGCATTTTAAGGTTAAACTGCCTTTCTTCTATTCTTAGTGAATGGCCGCGTGTCTTTGTGTACTCCCTCGCGCTGAATAGTTTTGTCTCTATAGTGGGGTCACCAGTACAGTATTTGTACATTGAAATCATATCCCCTCTCAAGCGTCTCTTCTTCAGAGAGAATAAGTTCAGTGCTTGTAATCTTTCCTCATAACTAAGGTCTTCCAATCCCATTAACTTTGTGGCCCTTCTCTGAACCCTTTCCAATACCTGGACATCCTTCCTGAGGACTGGTGCCCAGAACTGGACGGCATACTCCAGGCGCGGCCTCACCAGAGACTTGTATAGTGGGAGAATTATTGATTTATCCCTGAAGTTAATCCCTTTCTTGATGCATGCCAACACGTTGTTAGCTTTGCTTGCAACAGCTTGGCATTGCATGCCACGGCTGAGCCTGTTCTCTCTTACATTTTTCTATGTTAAATCTCATTTGCATTTGTCTACGCAAGGAGCGTAGTTTCTGGGAGTTGGCTCTTTTAAAATTCAGTGTCTTTGTATTCCCCTTGCGTTTCCTATTTGTGTAATTTATACTAAAATTAATTGACCTGTGATTGCTATTTCCTAGATTGCCCCTTACTTCCACGTCTGTGATCAGGTCTGTGTTATTAGTAATCAGAAGGTCCAATAATGCTTTATCTCTTGTTGGTACATTTACCATCTGACTCATGAAATTATCCTGCAGGACATTTAGGAAATGGCGAGACTTAGCTGAACGTGCAGTACCTCCCTCCCAGTCAATATCAGGATAATTAAAATCTCCCATTATAATAACACTTCCCATCCTAGCCGATATTCCATATTGTGATAGGAGGTCCGCCTCCCCCCTCCTCCCTGATTTGGGGGCCTATAGCATATTCCCAGTATTACTTTCTCCCTGGTATCTTCCTTTTGTAACTCTACCCATAAGGCTTCGACTTCCTCCCCAAATCCACTAGAAATGTCTTCTCTCACATTCATTTGAATGTCATTTTTTATATACAGGCATACCCCTCCCCCTTTTTTGCCCTCCCTATCCTTGCGATATAGGGAATACCCCTGAATGGTAGCCAGCCAGCCAATCATGAGAGCTGTTGAACCAAGTCTCCGAAATTCCCACAAAATCTAATTCCTCCTCATACAGTAGCAGCTCTAGTTCTCCCATCTTGTCTGGCAGACTCCCGGCATTAGTGAACAAGCCCCATAGTTTTGTCTGGACGCCTACTGTTTCCTTGCTGGGTATTCCTTGTTTGCATGTAGGACTTGTTACACTACTTGCCTCGGGGTTAGCCTCCTTATTCGGCCTACCACTCCTACCCCCAATACTACCCCCCCCCCCCCCCCGTTGCCTAGTTTAAAAGCCCTTCTAACTTTTCGGCCATCCTCATCCCCAGCCGGTCTGCACCTTCCCCATTTAGGTGCAGCCCATCCTTTCTATAGAGCTCGTAACCGATTGAGAAATCGGCCAAGTTCTCCAGGAACCCGAAACCCTCCTTTCTACACCAGCTCCTCAGCCACTTGTTAACTTCTCTAATCTCCCGCTGCCTCTCTGGTGTGGCTCGAGGTACCGGTAGTATTTCTGAGAATACTACCTTGGAGGTCCTAAGCCTCAATTTTGCTCCTAGTTCCCTGAAATTTTTTTTTAGGACACTCCACCTACCTCTAACTGTCATTGGTGCCAACATGCACCATGACAGCCAGGTCTTCCCCAGCCCCTCCCAGCAATCTGTCCACCCGATCGGTGATGTCCCGAACCCGAGCGCCCGGTAAACAGTTTACAGTTCGGTGCTTCAGGTCTGTGTGACAGATTGGCCTCTGTGTTTCTAAGAATGGAGTCCCCTACCACCACAATCTGTCTTACCTTTCCACTGCCTTCATCCCCACCCTCGCTGGAGGAGTTACTCCCCTGGCAGCTAGGGGTGCCACTCTGCTCCAGCGACGCTGATTCCTGGCTGGTTTCCGCAATATCACACAACGGGGTGTATCTATTGGGATGCTCCAGCCCATCATTGGTGTCATTGGGAGGAATCGTGCCCCATCATTGGTATCATTGGGAGGAATAGCGCCCCATCATTGGTATCATTAGGAGGAATAGTGCTCCATCATTGGGAGGAATAGTGCCCCATTGTTGGTGGGAATGGGAGAAATAGTGCCCCATTGTTGATGTCCGTTGGCAGAATAGTGTATCAGTGGGAGGAGAAGTGACTCGGGTCAGATAAAGACAAGCAAATGGTCACATCTGGCCCCTGGGCCGCAGTTTGGAGACCACTGGTCTAAGTAATTAGATAGAGACCATGAGGCCAGCATATACACTTGCCACGTGAGAAGCATCAAATGGCGCCATATGCACAGTAAAATTCTAGGAAATTTAACTAAAATTAAATAATATAAGAAGAAAATTTAAATAAAATAGAATGAATAATATGGGGGATATGGTTGCGTCTGAACAGCTGCATCTTTTGTGGTTGTGATGACAGCCGGGAGATTGCTGGGGTCACCAGAAAATTATAGAGGGAGAAGTCCAAGGCAGAGCGAGTGGCCTGGGGAATTCATGATGTAATCAGCACTTTGATTTCTTCCAGGGAATAAAATGAGCAGCTTAAAGCATCATCTCCATGACACAAAATATGTATATTGTGTTATGCCAGAAGGGAAAGGAATTAACATCCGTTTATGGGCTGCCTATAGATAGTTGATTAGAATGGAGTCAATTTGCTCCGCTGACAGTGTCCAATCTGATGCGTGCCTCCGCCAGCGAGGCCTCCTCACAAGGGCTCTTCAGCGGAGGCTGATTGCTGCAGCCTCATTTCAATGACAATCCCTTTAATCAGCCATTGAAAATCAATGATCGGTAAACAAGCGAGGGGATGGTTTATCTTACAGAAGTAGTCATTTGATTTCAATCAGGACGCAGAAGAGAGACACAAAACGTCTGACTCCAGCGCCCGGTAATTTAATGAACTGAGAGGAACCGCCAGAAGTGCAAATTATTCCGCTTTTTATTCCAGACCTGAAAATAGGTTTACCGAAACAATCGCCGCCAAATGCTCCTTTGATAGTTCACTTCCTTGGCCAAGAATAGTGCGGTGGTATTTAAAGCTGATCTACGCTAAAAACAAGACAAAGTATTTCACATTGCAGAACATCCATTTTAAGTAAAGAGTACTCATGAAAAAAAACGCACCTGTTGCTCTAAGGCCTCGTTCACAGAGATGTAGCATTGCGTACCCCATGTGAAGGCTGCGATTACCGATGAGGAGATGTACAGGTGATCCATACATACCTGTGTAGGCAGTCCCACTGAGGTCAATCGGGACGCAGCAACTGCACAGAAACATCCACTGCTCCCTATTTTTGAGATCAGGGTGGATCTGATTTAAATCACAAGTAAAAAGGCTTCATTTATATCAACTTGATTTAAATCATAATTTTTAACGAGCAGCTGTCATCTCAGTCCCACAGTGGCTCCTCCTCTGACCCGCTGTTGACTCACCGACACTCCCATTCATTTTAATAGGACGGCTGGTGATGTGGCAGTGACACAACAAGGTGAGGGACGTGGCGGCAGCAGGCGATTGGATGCCCGCTAACAGGTGCTGCCATGATGGATCTGAAATGACAGGTGCTCTTTAAATGTAAGGACTTATTCTTGCTCGTAGTTAGAATTTTTAATATTTGCAAAAAAATTAAGGTTTCCTATTTAGAATAAAAAGCTGTCAGGTTAGTAAAACAGCGATATCAGAACCGATTCAATCATACAATGTGTAGCGTACATAAACTTATAAAACAATGGGGTGAAGCAGGGGCGTTGCTAGGGGGTGGCTATTGGGGCTATAGCCCCGAGTCTGGGGCCCATAGCCCTGAGTCTCTTACCAGGTGGGTGCAGTTCTGCAATTAGCAAGTATGTCTCTCGGCAGGATAATTTTACTTACCCTCACAGCCACTCAGTTGTCGCCCAG
>BLSH010150439.1:404833-416143 GCA_018402905.1 Glandirana rugosa | reverse complement strand
TATATGCTGAAGCTGCCAGGTCCCTAAAGTATAACCATCACACCACCATGGAATTCTGCATGTCTCGTTCAGGCCTCAAGCCGCAAACCACCGACTCAGAGACAACACACAGAAAACCTCAACAATTTGGGAGCCGTACCCAGACGGGTCCCTACACATTGCCCTGTTCGAGGCCATAACCTACCAAAGGGGACCTAGCACTCCGCCGTCAGCCAAACCACAATACCAATATTACAGGGCGGGAGGGTGGGAATCTCTTCTCCTGCTCTTCCTAACTGCTTCCTGCTTCCTGTTACCCTGAGCTTATATTGCACCCCTCCCACCTTAGTACTGCCCCCTGACCTGGGGATCACCTCCTCTACCATCCAGCTAAGGCCCCTTTTAACCCCTGTCATGCCGGCCCTACGCTATTTCATTCTCTCCAGGCCTCTCTGAACATGCATTTTAAGTAAAGAGTACTCATGAAAAAAAAATGCACCTGTTGCTCTAAGGCCTCGTTCACAGAGACGTAGCATTGCGTACCCCATGTGAAGGCTGCGATTACCGATGAGGAGATGTACAGGTGATTCATGCATACCTGTGTAGGCAGTCCCACTGAGGTCAATCGGGATGCAGCAAATGCACAGAAACATCCACTGCTCCCTATTTGAGATTAGGGTGGATTTGATTTAAATCACAAGTAAAAAGGCTTCATTTATATCAACTTGATTTAAATCATAATTTTTAAAGAGCAGCTGTCATCTCAGTCCCACAGCGGCTCCTCCTCTGACCTGCTGTTGACTCACCGACACTCCCATTCATTTTAATGGGACGGCTGGTGATGTGGCGGTGACACAAGGGACGTGGCGGCAGCAGGTGATTGGATGCCCGCTAAGAGGTGCTGCCATGGTGGATTTGAAATGACAGGTGCTCTTTAAATGTAAGGACCTGTTCTTGCTGGTAGTTAGAATTCTTAATATTTGCAAAAAAATGAAGGTTTCCTATTAAGAATAAAAATCTGTCAGGTTAGTAAAACAGTGATATCAGAACTGATTCAATCATACAATGTGTAGCGTACATAAGCTTGTAAAACAATGGGGTGAAGGAATATTCCTGAACTTTGCTTTATCTCATGGTTACTGTGACATTGTGTGAATGTGTCAATCCAGCTTGAATTCATTGAATGAGTTTACCAAAAATGTAACGATTTCAGAATATACAGCCTCATGCTACATAACTAAGCTCCATTTCATGCTGAATAAATTAAATTATTAAATGTATCTTAAATAGAAAGCTATCTTTAGATAGATTTTTATGCCAAAAGCATTTTATTAAAATACATTTGATAAAAAAAATGTAATTTAAATAAAAAAAAACTTTTTTTTTTCTTTAAAAAACATTGATTTTTATCCACCCTGTTTGATATCCATGTGGATGCATGGTTCAGAACGCACACTGTGCGAGTTCAGGGACATGCATCCACACCCACACAGATGTCAAACTAGGAGCAGAGGAATGAATAGGACTGCCTACATAGGTATGCATGGAACACCTGTACATCCCCGCATGGGTGAACGCAGCCCTCACATGGGGTACACATGGATACACCCATGTAAACGAGGTCCCAATACAGGGGTCTGCAAACTTTTTTTGTAATATGCATGATACTATTCAGAACAGCAGAGAAAAACTTCAATAAAACAAAGCAGACAAGTACCAAATAAACTTAAACCCAGGAGAGTTCCTTATTACACCAGGTTCCCACCATCAAAGTCATCCCTTACATCAGAGTCCTCCCTTACATCAGGTTTCCCATTAGAGTCCCTCTTACACCAGAGTATTCCATATAACCAGGGCCCCCCCATCAGAATCCCCATTACAACATTGTCCCCATCAAAATCCACTCTTACATCAGACTTCTCAATAGAGTCCCCGTTATACTAGAGTCTTCTGTATCATGGTGACCCCATTACATCGTAGTCCCTATTAAAGTCCGTCCTTACATCAGAGCCCCAAGGTCCCCATCAGAGTCCACCCTTACATCAGAGTCACCATCAATTCTAGACAGACGAAGCACCATACTCCTGTGAATGGTGGGGAAAGCACATGATTGGCTATTGCAACCAACAACAGTACAATAACAGCTGTGGTGGACAGTGGAGGGGTGGAAAAGTTGGGGAGAAAAGAAGAACAGCTGACATGAAGACCTGGGCGAGAAGCCACTGACCCCACAGCGGGCCATAGTTTGGAAACCCTTGCTCTAATAAATTAAATCTGAACACCCTCCGTCAGATACGTGACCAATGCCAAGGTAATGGTCACATTGTCCCTACAGGGGGGAGAGGGAGGGAAAACTAGGGGCCAGCAAGGTGTGCTGCAATGCACATGTGATGAGATAATCTGACCGAAGGAGAAAGCAGAGAGATGGCCTTATCAGTCGTCTGCTGTTCATTTATTGGCAGGCTGAGGGTAAGGAGGTGACCTAGCTGTGTTACTTAACATTAGCGTGTAAATCTCAGGACTGGCTGACCACAATTACAAATCCTTTGGCAGGTTAAACATCTCTCCTATACAGTAAGTATCACAATAAGTGTGCAGTAAAACCTTGGTCTGAGAGCGTTTTGCAAGACAAGCAAAATATCTAAATAAATTTTGACTTGATATACAAGTGATGTTTTGATATACAAGTAGCGTCACGTCACAACTGATTATAAAAGAGGAGAGAGGCGCCTCTAAGTGTAGCAATATGGTTACATTTACTGAAGTTACAACATTTAGCAACTCACATGGTTGATGATTAAAACAGGCACATCTAAGTATGCAGGCATCCGGGGTAAAGCTGTCCGCATAGACCGTCCTCCACACCGCCATCAACATCATCCCTTCCATGCTGCGCTTCATAAGCGCTTCAAGCCTCGATTTCAGATCACTCTACTGCAGGGTGGTCTTCCAGGTCACGATTGCAGACTGACAACGGTGAGAGCCGGCGGTGCGGAGGAAAGTCTATGTGGACAGCTTTACCCTGGATGCCTACATACTTAGATGTGCTTGTTTTAATCATCAACCATGTGAGTTGCTAAATGTTTTACCTTCATTAAATGTAACCATATTGCTACACTTAGAGGCGCCTCTCTTCTCTTTTATACTCTGTAGCTCCTGCTGGATTTTGCTTCTAATCCCCTTGTGGAGGCGGCCATTTGTGGATGGACAGTTTATGGTTACACAACCTATCACATTGCTATAATCTTTTTATATGCACTATAAACTGAAGGACTTATGAATAAATGGTTGTGGAACAAATCATCGGAGTTTCCATTATTTCTTATAGGGAAATTTGCTTTGATATACGAGTGCTTTGGATTACAAGCATGTTTCCGGAACGAATTATGCTCACAATCCAAGGTTTTACTGTACTTGCCTGGGGTACGAGGTAATCCTAAATCACACTTTATACAAGAACTACAATGATACAGCACATAGAAAATTACTATTTCACAATTACTCTCTCTTTGGCTACAAACACAGCAATGGTCTCAATGTTCCTGTGTCAGACTCGGAGAAGTCGGCGAACTACCCCGGGCATGAAAGAGTTAATTTTGGGTTTATAAAAAGTAATCAATATGTGGTGGTGCTGCATGCCTGCAAAGAAAAGGTTTCCGGAAAGGTCAGTGGCGTGGCGCGCGTTCTCCGAGAGTATTTCAGGCTTTTCTTCTCCGCAATCCACAGAGGATTCTATGCAAGTCTATTGTTCCAGCTCCGAAAAAAAGGGCATTTAATCCATCCTAGGTTGCTGAATGGAGTTTGTCATTATCCCTGGAGCTGTCGATTTCTTGTCAAATGTCAGATTAAAACCTGGGCTGTCATTTTACACCTGGCTTACAAACCAATTAACACTTGGTTGCCATTTCCGATCCGTCGAGAGTCAGGATTTGTACGCGTGATTGGCGACTACCTCCAGCCTTCCACAATTGTACAGACTCCTCTCCTGTACTGAAATGACTTACTCTGATTTCACTGCACACTGTGAGCTTCTAATAATGATGGGCTGGGTCCTCTGTTTTTGTGTCCAAGGCTCTGCTAACAGCTCTGTACTCTCTGACACAACTGGTTGGGCTGAGTATATAGATACAGACACCTGTGCGTATACATGCCCCTCAAAACACAGCAATACCAGAAAATGGCACAGACCTGTGTAAGTAGCAGCAAAGTGTACTGTAATTTTTGTGAGTAAGAAGAGGTTATACCGGGGTATAGCAGGAAGGAAAGGTTAGAGTAAAATTGGGATCATCATCAAAGAACATAACACATTAGAAAACAGGAATATCAGTCAGGTTTTTAATATTGATTGGACCCTGGGCAAAACACTTTCTTGGGCCCTCACAAATCCACTTAACTATTTGCGGGCAGTGTTGGTTCAAGGGGCAGCTGTTTTGGGGCCCCACAACAATGACTGGGCCCCGGGCAGCTGCCCTTTTGCCCTGTGTTAAAGAAGGCACTGATCATAGTGATTAACCAAGATGATTAGCAAGCTGCAAGCAACGAACGCCTAATAGTCCACCTGTCACAATCAGGGCTCGGGCTCTGAGACCAGTAGCTATAACAGTAGAGAGCTTCACCCAAACCAGCAGGATAAGAACACAAGAAGATCACCGTGGCAGATGATGTGGGCTCGCGTCTAAGATCCGGATGATGGTGGAGATGGGTTTTGTTGTGTGCTAGTGTCAGGCCTCAGGATCGCCCCACCAGGAGGTGAGCAAGCCGAGTTCCAGTAGTAGATTCTAGTAGTCAGTAAACAAGCCAAAAGGTCAGTAACAAGTGGTTGCAGGTTGCGATCAAGCATAAGCGTCGTCAAGGAACAAGCCAAGGACAGTATTGAGTGGTAAGGAAGATATTGATGGCAGCAAGAGCGAAAGGCATATTGGCTGAAGAGGAGCACAGTAATTTGGCAAACAGGAAATGCAAAGGCATTGCTTAAATAAGAAGTTCATGGGAGGAGCAAAGAGTTCAAGGTTCAATAGAAACAAGATAGAAAGTACGTTTATCCAAGGATTCAGGCAAAGAGTTATCCAGAATCTCAGGTGGCTCAGCAATAAAATCTACTGCCAGATTCAGAGGTCATGGGCATACCTACCAGCTTTTTGTGATGGGAACAATAGGACACCTATTAGCAAAAGTATGTAGACATAGGGGACACACCCTGCCACGCCCCCTTATAAGAGAATAAAACAAAAAAAAAAATGATTAGTTAACCACTTGCCGACCGCCGATCGGCATCTGACGGCGGCAAAGTGGCTCGTTCCCGCAAATCGCCGTCATACGACGGCGGCTGCGGGAACGTGTATAGTGAGCGCGCGCGCGCCGCCGGAGGCGCGCCCGCGCGCTCACTGTGTCCAGGGGGGGCCAGGGAGCGGGTGCGGCGGCTTCGATTGCCGCCGGCCACCCGCGATGCCCCCCCCGGAGCGAATGAGCGGAGGTCCGTGTATGTAAACACGGACCTCCACTCTGTGTGAGGGGGAAGGGCTGTGATCACAGCCTTCCTTTACGTGAAGGCTGTGATAACTTCCCTTCCCCAGATAGGCAAGCCCCCATACAGTTAGAACACGCCCAGGGAACATAGTTAACCCTTAGCGCGCCCCCTGCAGGTTAACCCCTTCACTGCCAATGGCATTTACACAGTAATCAGTGCATTTTTATAGCACTGATCGCTGTATAAATGCCAATGGTCCCAAAAAAGTGTCAAAACGTTCCGACATGTCCGCTGAAATATCGCAGTACCGCAAAAAATCGCAGATCGCCGCCATTTTTAGTAAAAAATAAAAAAAAATTAAAAACCCCAAAAATGAATTCTCATCATCCGTAAACGCGACCACTTTTGCGCAAACCAATCAATAAACGCCGATTGCGATTTTTTTTATCGCAAATATGAGGAAGAATATAAATCGGCCAAAAACGGTGAAAAAAAAATGTTTTTTTATATTTTTTTTTTGGATTTGTATTTTAGGAAAAAGTAAGAAATTTGGGTTTTTTATCAAAATTGTCGCTCTTCTTTTGTTTATATCGGCGATCAGAAATGACGCAGCGGTGATCAAATACCACCAAAAGAAAGCTCTGTTTGTGGGAAAAAAAGGACGCAAATTTTGTTTGGGTACAACGTCGCACGACCGCGCAATTGTCAGTTAAAGCGACGCAGCGCCGAATCGCAAAAAGGGCTCCGGTCCTAAAGCTGGAAATCCTTCCGGGGCTGAAGTGGTTAAACCCACAAGTGCTTTTTTTTACCACTACTATTTCTTTATATTGCCTTTTGAAATGTACAAATGCAGGGATTTAGAAACTGGATGAAAGATTTAGAACTGGGAAACACTTTTTGAAAGCTAAAAAGCACATTTTATCTACAACTATAAAGATCAGACCAAAACAAGGAACAAATGAGGAGTAAAGAGGAATTTTGTTCAAAATCAGGGACAGTCCCTTGAAATCACAGGATGGTGGCCGCGATAACTAGTATTGTGAGCGCGCGCCGCCAGAGGCACGCTCGCTGTGTTCAGGGGGGGGGCCAGGGAGCACGTAGGGCGGACTCAGTCGCCGCCGGCTACCCGCGATGCCCCCCCCCCCCGCAGTGAGAGAACGGAGGTCCGTGTAAGTAAAACACAGATCTCCATTCTGTTGGAGGGGGAAGGGCTGTGATCACAGGCTTCCTGTATATGGAAGCCATGATCACCCCCTTCCCCCAGCCAGGGCAGCCCACACACAGTTAGAACAATCCAATGGAACACTGTTAACCCTTAGAACGCCCCCTGCAGGTTAACCCCTTCACTGCCAATGGCATTTACACAGTAATCAGTGCATTTTTATAGCACTGATCGCTGTATAAATGCCAATGCCAAAAAAGTGTCAAAATGTCCGACATGTCCGCTGAAATATCGCAGTACCGCTAAAAATCGCAGATCGCCACCATTACTAGTAAAAAAAAAAAAAACCCCAGAAATTAATTCTCATCATTCGTAAACGTGGCAACTTTTGCGCAAACCGATCAATAAACGCGATTGCAATTTTTTTTACCAAAAATATGAGGAAGAATATAAATCGGCCAAAACTGATGAAATAAAATGTTTTCTTATATATTTTTTTTTGGATTTGTATTTTAGCAAAAAGTAAGAAAAATTTTTTTTTTTTGCAAAATTGTCACTCTTCTTTTGTTTATAGCGGTGATCAGAAATGACGCAGAGGTGATCAAATACCACCAAAAGAAAGCTCTATTTGTGGGGAAAAAAAGGACACTAATTTCGTTTGGGTACAACGTTGCACGATTGCGCAATTGTCAGTTAAATTGACGCAGTGCCGAATCGCAAAAAGGGCTCTGGTCTTAAAGTGGGACACAGGGTGGCCTAACCAAGGAGGGTGGAGAGGACCTATAGGTGGTTACTGCAGCTACACTCAGCAGTCCACATGTACTAAACCTTCTGCTGGCAAGCTCGTTGGGGCCCATAACCTTGCTTTGGAGAGCTCTGGGTAGCATCCCTTTAGGAGTTAGTAAAGTGTTCCTAACTGGCAAGTCTGTCCCTCTGTTAGGCTACAGTATGTGGTTGGCCTTCGGCCGCTCGCCAGTCCTGTATAAGCAGAGTCTTTCCATACCAGCGCCAAGCACAAAATGGCTTCCCTTTTTCTTTCTGGTGGTTACCTTACTTCATTACAGGCTCCCCACAATTCAGGTCATAATCCAAAGATCAAAGATAGTGTCCACTGCTTCTGCTACTTTCAGATAAAGATGTCCCGCTCATTACACTCAGGTGGTTTATGGTCAATAGCAGCGCTGTTCAACCCACAGAAAGAGTTCCTTCTTCTTCCCAGGAATATTATTGCTGTCCCTTCCCTTTAAAGTCGCTCTCTTGGGAATGGTGGTTTTTCCAGCCAAGCTGTGGTAATAGCTCAGTCTCTCTTGTAAACTACACTTCCCACAATCCCTCAGGATTTTGCTCCTAGAGTCTTTATTGTACTCCATGTTTTCTGGGTGCCCTCTAGTGAATGGAGGCAGAAATTATACTGGCTACATCTGGATAGAACTCTTTTATGGTCACACACAGAGCAGCAGCAGCACAGTAAGGCAGCAGCTCCTCCTCTCCTGCCAGTTAAGTACCAGGTCACGGTGCATAAAAAGCTGCAGCAAGTAAGAGTTTAATTTCCTGGCTGGAGGTTGTCCAGCATCATCTAGACCTTTGTTCCCCAGCCTGAATGTCCCTTTTCATTCACAGGATTTCAGTTTTTCCAATTTTTTTAGTGCCGTCTGCATGCAATACAGACTGCCCTCTTGCCTGACATCAAGACATTTTGATATCTGCATAACTCCACCCAGGAGCCAGCCCGCTACTTGCATCTAACCCAGCGTTTCTCAACCTTTTTAACCTGAAGGAACCCTTGAAATACATCTCCAGTTTCAGGGAGCCCCTTCTAATAGTTACTGTATCTACAGCTCACTGAACATTAGTGTTATGGTCATTGGGAAGAATCCTCTTTATATTTGTGATCAATGAGAAGAATCCCCCCCTTACAGCTAGTTAAAAAGATCAATGGTGTCAGTGGGAACTTATCTTAAAGGTGGACATTGCTCAGAGAACCCATAGCAACCTCTGGAGGAACCCTAGGTTTTCCACCGAACCCTGGTTGAGAAAGGCTGATCTAACCTGAGGGCACAAGAGGAGTAGTGAGGCCGGGTGCTGTGATGTTTTCAGGAAGCTCTGTATTGCCCCCTGCCAGCTCTTCCCACCAGCCATGAACTACTTGCATTACATAGAGAAGAACAATGACCCAGTGATGACATCACTAGTTCTAAAATAGGGCATATAATAAAAACGGAGAGGTTTTATTTAATAATGTCATGCGCCCGGCCCCTACTCTACATGCAGGGTGCCGGATGCATTGATTCCAATGTGTTTTTTTTTTTCTTTTTTAGAAGCCTGATTAGAGCCTGAGGTTCTAATTGGCTTTAAAAAAAAAATTGTGGGCTCGGGGAGCAGAGCACTGCGCCCTGAGCCCACCCAGGAAATTAATATTCACTATTGTCTTCCTGATTCTCCCCCTGGCCAATAAGGAAGCGGTTCCTAACACCCGTCACCTGATTGGCCAATAGGATATCCAATCCTACTGGCCGCCTAGGAGGAGGGGGGAGGAGACGCACGGTGGAAGCCGCCGTGATGCAGAGGAGGAGGAGGAGGCCTCCAGCCGCGACTTAGATGGGTCAAGAGTGCGACTGGTGACTGACCAGGACCTGGGGGGGGGTGGCTGTGGGTGCATTGTTTGCCCCGCCGCCCCCAAATAATATATCACCAGCTGCCACTGGCAATGATAATAGGAACAAATGTGAAATGGAAAAAACATTGGGCACAATGTACACACACTAATTGGCTGCAAGGGCTACAGATCTCTTATGTGTTATTACCTGTATTCCTTTCTTGGGTATAAATACTAAGCTGAAATTTTAAATGAAGCCCATAGGAGATTGAAAAAATGAAATACAACTAAAACTAAAATGGCATTTTAGTCAGAAAACTAAGACTAAAACTAAATTGAAATTTGACGTCAAAATGAACACTGGTCTGTAGTGCATGTCCATACCTCAATACCATAAATAATAACAGATTCGATTGTTCAGTAAATAATGAGTGTGGAAATTTGTAGAGAAATACTTAAATAATGCATTACAATTTAGCTATACCCATTAGGTTTTAGTCGACTAATATGTCCTGGAGATTTAGTCGACTAAATACGACTAAAGCTAAAACAATTGCAGAAGACTAAAATGGGACAAAAACTAAAATGCTATTTTAGTCCTAAGACTAAGACTAAAACTAAATTGAAATTTGCTGCCGAAACGTGGTGGCTGTATTTTATTTAATGAACAGATCACATAAGCATGAAGCTATCTGAACATTTGCAGCGGGTGCTCAGAATCTTGGATTATGTGTTGAGTGATTTGCGCACAGCCATCAGAGAAGCCACAGACCACAGCCAGGTCACTTCTCACCGTACCTTGAATGTAGATCATCATCCTCAAAGGAGAAGTCATTTTTCCGAGTGACATCAATTCTAAAATCCATCAACAAAGGAGGAATAACTGTAGGCTCAGAAAATGTGGTCTCACTCGTCATGCCAAAGCAGCCATACCATTTCCCCCACCACCAGAGGCCCATATCAGTTATGGGTGCACCGACCCTACAAAAATGTATTTTATAATAATATAATTGAATATAATATAATATATCTCAGGCTAATGTTCATTTGTGTCATTTGTGTTATATGAAGACAACCCAGACATCAGAGGGATTACACAAATCTCCATGTGAGATCACAACTCAAACCCTTCACAGGAATCTATAAACAGACCTGTGTAGTGCCAAGTACTGCCAGCAGGGGGCACTGGTCACTTAGCTAAGTCTCATTGTATCAGTCAATCACTGGGATACTTTTTTCATTTGCACTTACAGTTCATCTTCAGGACAAGATTTTCAACGTTGACTTCTTCTTCTAGGTCCAAGCAGTGCCAACACCGATACGGCTACAATTGTTAACCAAAAGAACTCCGTTCTGGTAAAGCAGCTTCTAGGTGACTTTCTGTGGAATGAGGCTTAATGGAGTTATCCATTCTCCTGTATTAAAATGATTGTAGACTATCACCTTGTAAAACAGCCCATTCAGTTTAAAATGGAAATGAAAGGCAAAACATTTTTAGTATAGATATAAAAAAAAACAAAAAAAACATGAATTTTCCCTTTTTTATAAGTGATCACATTCCCTCTGTTCTCAGCGGCATAAGAGCTGAGGGGGAGGAGAAGCAGCAGCACACTGAGCTTCCCAATGAATGGCTGTGCAAGGGGGGGGCGGGGGTGAATCAGGGGAAGGCTGATCATTGGAGGAGAGTACACCGAGTTCCCGTGGCTGACTAACACAAGGGGAGTGATGAGGTTTTTTGTTTTACAACCTTTAGGATCACGGAGAATGTAAATACAAAAACCTATACGGGTGGATACATTTTTTTAGGTATGGACCTAAGACGAAATTCTCTAGGACAGACCATTTTCGAAAACAATGGGGTAGTGAAATATAATGACGATACACCGACGACATGGTACATGAACATACTCTTTCAGAGGAGAAGAGGAACATAACGAAGGAAACACACTTTAGGGACCACACAAGGACGGTCAGGAAGACGAAAGGATAATTTTGACTGGTGTGATTCGTCCTCTCGTGTCGCACCAGTCAAGAGATCGATACGACCCTTGAGACACATGAGAGGAGGTTACTAGTCGGAAGGGGACTAAGTGGGGGCGGGGGGGG
>BLSH010150439.1:394412-404823 GCA_018402905.1 Glandirana rugosa | reverse complement strand
CCAGGTCACTTCTCACCGTACCTTGAATGTAGATCATCATCCTCAAAGGAGAAGTCATTTTTCCGAGTGACATCAATTCTAAAATCCATCAACAAAGGAGGAATAACTGTAGGCTCAGAAAATGTGGTCTCACTCGTCATGCCAAAGCAGCCATACCATTTCCCCCACCACCAGAGGCCCATATCAGTTATGGGTGCACCGACCCTACAAAAATGTATTTTATAATAATATAATTGAATATAATATAATATATCTCAGGCTAATGTTCATTTGTGTCATTTGTGTTATATGAAGACAACCCAGACATCAGAGGGATTACACAAATCTCCATGTGAGATCACAACTCAAACCCTTCACAGGAATCTATAAACAGACCTGTGTAGTGCCAAGTACTGCCAGCAGGGGGCACTGGTCACTTAGCTAAGTCTCATTTTTCATTTGCACTTACAGTTCATTTTCAGGACAAGATTTTCAACGTTGACTTCTTCTTCTAGGTCCAAGCAGTGCCAACACCGATACGGCTACAATTGTTAACCAAAAGAACTCAGTTCTGGTAAAGCAGCTTCTAGGTGACTTTCTGTGGAATGAGGCTTAATAAAGTTATCCGTTCTCCTGTATTAAAATGATTGTAGACCATCACCTTGTAAAACAGCCCATTCAGTTTAAAATGGAAATGAAAGGCAAAACATTTTAGTATAGATATAAAAAAAAACAAAAAAAACATGAATTTTCCCTTTTTTATAAGTGATCACATTCCCTCTGTTCTCAGCTGCATAAGAGCTGAGGGGGAGGAGAAGCAGCAGCACACTGAACTTCCCAATGAATGGCTGTGCAAGGGGGGGGGGGGGGGATGAATTAGGGGAAGGCTGATCATTGGAGGAGAGTACACCGAGTTCCCAGCATAGCTAGAGAACTGACCACGCTGTGCTCTCCTGCTTAGTGTGGTCAGCTTTAATAGGAAAGCAGAAGGACTGGCAGGAACACACCAGGGATTTCACACAAAGGAAGCAATACAAGGAGAAGAGGAGACTTTCTCATACAAGTACATGGTACAGCGGCCACATAGCGGGAATATGAAATGATGGGGTAACAAAAGCTTTTACCAGACAGGATCTCTTAAAGCAGAATTCCAGGTATGGATCTTTTTACATAGTTACATAGGTGGGCATATCCAAAAACATACATGTAAGAGGCACTAGGATTTCCAACATTTTATTTTTTGGAGTAGTGAGGGGAACACAATCAGTCGGTGAGCTTATTGGCCCTGGTGAGGCAGCTCATATAATATACATATCCCACCGGGGATGTCGGTCATTAGTGCACTGCTATACTTACAAGGCCATTGTTACAGCATGATTACCCCTCTTACCTCCAATGTCCAGAGTTCTTCTGGCAACATCTGGCTCATCTTCTTGCAATGCAGTTACACGGGTGTCACTCTCCAATGCCCCTCTGAAAAGCGACCTGCGATGGATCACTTTGCAAAGGGCGGTAAAGCAGAGGCTGTCAGTCAAGGAGGCAATTTTTCTAAATGCCTGTTTTTTTTTTAACTTTTTTCTTTTAACACCAGTGAGGAATTTTGTATTGGAATACAACATCACAAGCACAAGTCAAGCGGCTAGCTTGCATTTGCTGCATCCATAGGCGTGGGCAGTCTATTGCATTATGGTGTGCACCCCAAAGCTCAAACACACACGCACCTTTCTCTGCAGCCTCCGCTGCATGGGGCAGGGAATGAACGGGAAGTGCTCTGTGCTGAGTGGCTTCCTGTTCATTTACAAACTGAAGCATAATAAAGACACTTTACTATGTTTCAGTTATGAATGGACACAATGAGTGAGTGTGTTCATTTAGAAAAGAAAGGGGCTGGTAAATTACATATTTACTAGCCCTTCCCTGCTGTCCATCCTATGCTTCAGTTATGAATGGACACAATGAGTGAGTGTGTTCATTTAGAAAAGAAAGGGGCTGGTAAAATTACATATTTACTAGGCCTTCCCTTCTGTCCATCCTGAAACATCTCCCACAGCAGCTGGGGGAGAGGAGATTGGCCAGGAGCACTACGGGGCAAGGGGGCCAAAAACCCAGGAAGTAGGGGGAATTGGCAACATACATAGTGATTATGGTGTGCCCATGCACACCTGGCACACCCTCTGAACACGGCTATGGCTGCACTATCCCATTCACCTCAGTGGCAAGTTTTCCAGGCGGTGCTGCAAACTCTGCAAGCCAGGTTAAATCTATCACAGCATATATACCACCCCATCCGACTATGTTAGGATATAGGTAGGCGGTCGGGGTGGGGTGGGGGGGGGGGGGGGATTGCATGTGAAAAACACAGATCAACCCTGTTTTTACCGCCCCTTTGACACCCATGTGAAATGGCCCCTAGAAATACGAACCTATTCTGTCAGAGTGAATACAAAGATACCAGCACAAAAAGAGGAATGTTATTCTAATTACATGTAATGTCTAAGAAATCACAGAACCATGGTGCGGGACATGGTGCTTATTTATGATTTGTACCCTTTATGTCATAGGAAGTGTTATTTCCATAGCAGAAAAGAAACAAGGAAATCTCTAGAGCGACTGTAGCGTACGTCTGTCCCAATCACACAGATCACAATGATTACACACAGATCTTAAGAAACGCAAACTGAATAATAAGAGGTAAAGAGGAAAATATAGCAACACAATCAGGTGCGGGTAATAAGCCAGAAAATAACGTGCCGAAAACAAGGACGGCCAATCACAACTCATTAGTCCCTTTTCTGATGAGTGACAGCATATGAATTCTGCCTGGTGGTTGCACTCCATAATAGTCCAATATCTGCATGGAGTGTGTGCATTCTCCTGTCTGTATGCCCCATCTTACAATCGAAAAACCACAATAAACAGAGTGTAAGCTCCTCTGGTGCAGGGACCGATGTGACTGGCTCAGTGTTCTCATTACAGAACTGCGGAATATGTCAGAGCTATATAAATGTATAATAGTGTGTGACTGTGGTGAGGACATTAGAGAGTAAGCTCCTCTGGTGCAGAGATGACTACCTCAGTGTTCTAAAAAAGAAACAGAGGGCGCACCAGGCTAGCGCATTACCTATGTGACAATTTATTATAAAAATGTATAAATTATACTAACAAACAAAGGAATTAGTCGAGCAAAATATATATAGTCCACCAGATGCTCCACTCAGCATGATCTGCTGGCAAGTACCAACTGTGGAACGAAGAGTCCAAAAAAGCTGACGTGTTTCGAGGGATATCCCCTCTTCCTCAGAGCTCTGAGGAAGAGGGGGCATCCCTCGAAACACTTCAGTTTTTGGACTCTTCATTCCACAATTGGTACTTGCCAGATCATGCTGAGTGGAGCATCTGGTGGACTATATATATTTTGCTTGACTAATTCATTTATTTGGGAGTATAAGTTATAATTTTTTTATAATAAATGTTCAGAAAGGTAATGCGCTAAGCTGGTGCACCCTCTGTTTCTTTCTTTTTAGAGTTCTACTTGGGTTTCCCTGACCTGTTGCGAGTGGCAGCACAGCCAATGTGGTGGGTGAACCAGTGGAGACACGTGTTTTCAACCAGCCGCACAGCAATTTCTCAAGTGCAGAAGTATTTGTTTCTCTTTTATGTTGACTACCTCAGTGTTCTCTGTACTGCATAATGGAATATGTCAGAGATATATAAAATAATAGAGTGCGACTGTGGTGGGACACTAGAGTGTAAGTTCCTTCGGTGCAAAGACTGATGTGACCGGCTAAGTGTTCTCTGTACAGCACTGCGGAATATGTCAGAGCTATATACATGCATAATAAAACTAGTGCACAACTGTGGTGAGGACATTAGAGTGTAAGCTCTTCTAGTGCAGAGACTGGTGTACATGGCTCAGTGCTTTCTGTACAGAGCTGCAGAATTTGTCAGAGTGATAAAAATGTAGAATAAAAATAAAGTGTGACTGCGGGGGGACATTTGAGTGTAAGCTCCTCTGGCACAGAGACTGATGTGACTGGCTCAGGGTCTGTACAGAATTTCAGTATAGCATTGTCAGAACTATATAAATCTATAATAATAATAATAATAAAAATAGTATGTGACTGTGGTAGTGACATTAGAGTGTGAGCTCCTCTGGTGCAGGGACTGCTGTGACCATCTCTGTGTTCTCTGTACTGTGTATTATTGAATATGTCAGAGCTATATAAAATAATAGTGTGATTGTGGTCTGGCATTAGAATGTAAGCTCTTCTGGTGGTGCACGGTCTGATGTGGCTGGTCAGCGTTTTCTGTACAGCACCGCAGACTATGTCACAGCTATAAAAATGTATAATAATAATAGTGCGTGACTGCAATGGGGACAATAGAGTGTAAGCTCCTCAGGCACAGAGACTGATGTGACTGGCTCAGTGTCCTCTGTACAGAATTTTAATATATGTCAGAATTATATAAATCTATAATAATAATAGAATATGACTGTGGTGGAGACAGAGTGTGAGCTCCTCTGGTGCAGGGACTGATTTTACTGGCTCGGTGCTTTCTCTACAGCACTGTAGACTATATCAGAGCTATATAAACATATAATAATAGAGTGTGACTGTGCTCCCTGTACAGCAGTACAAATATGTCAAAGTCATATAAAAAAATGAGTTAATTGTTGTGGTGCATTAGAGTGTGAGCTCTTTGGGACACATGTTCCTGTGTATTATACTGTGAAATGCTGATGTATTCTGTTTATTTAATAAAAACACATCTATCTAATAGCTCTATACAAAAGGAAATCACATGCTCTCTGTCTTCCTGAGCACACCTTATTTGTATATTCTGAGCTCAACACAAAAACACCAAAATTCAATTTACCTTATGAACATATGCAATCCTGAATACTCATATATATTACGGACTACAGCTCTTTATAAGAAATAAAAATGCTAAAATAGCATAACACTGAATTCCACCCAAAATGCACTAATTTAATTTTCTGTCTATTGCAAAGCAAGAAAAGAAAAAAAAAAAAAAAGATTCCCAAATTTCAGCCTCAGTGCCACGGATCCATTGCAGTGAGATCAGACGGCCACTAGTGGGCAGAGTGGAATCACAGTATAGTCTGACCCCCTGTAGGCCACACTCTGGTCTATACAGTTACAGAACATGCATCATATGGGCTCTGACCACGTTCCAAATGGCAATAAAACGAAAAGCCCGCCACGCATTAAAAACCTCCTACGGCCACTCCCACCACACGCTTACACACGTGCGTCCAAAAACAACACGCCAACTGGCTATTTCTAGCAGGACAATGAACAGTAAGGGGTGCATTTATAAAGCAGTGAATGTGATTTTCACCAAACATTAATTACGGGTGAATCTTCCTGGTGAATGTATTTTAAATGACAGCGATTGATCCAGCAGCAGTAATGTCACATTAACTGCTTTATAAATATGCCTCATAGGTCATTTAATATCATTTGGCCAGAGTGTACATTAAAAATGCTAAAAACACAGCAGCGCGGCGAGAAAACTAATTGACAATCCTGTATATTGACAGGCGCCGTGTGCAAAGCAACAACAGAATTAATAATCATATTACAAGTCATCATGTATTAACATCACAAGTCCAAATTAATTCTTATGTGGTCTGCACAAAGCAGAGGCTCTATGTATAACATGGGCAATCTACCATGCTCAGCCCCAACAGCTACTAAATGACCCTTCCTGGGACTTGTAGTTCATCAACTGATGGATTCATGCAGTTAGAAGGTAATTGGCATCATGTTCTTGTTCTAAACTAGTCAACGTTACACTTGTCACGTATGGTCTATAAGGCTAGCTATGGAAATTATACAGAACGGACATCAGGTGAAGAGATTTAGAAATAGGTGCAGTTTTACGTTTTTATCCAAAAATCTGTGAATCTGTGATCAAATCACTTATAAAATTGGTCTTGAAAAAGGTACTTCTAAAGTTTATTTAAAAAAAAAAAAATTTAATCTAAAATTTAAAAAACTCTTTTGAAAAAGCACTGGATGTAGAAGCATAGTCTTTAGACCAGAATTCCTCAACCTCCTTACCCAAAAAGAGCCCTTGAATCAAATGTCAGGTGTTAGAGAAACGCTGCAATTCATCGATGGTCAATTGGGAAAATGCCACTTACATTGGTGGTTGGAATGCCAACCTTACAGACAGATAAAAAAGATCATGGAGTTCATGCCGGAGGCTCTGCCAAGTGGCAGTGACTCCAGAACTATGTAGGCATCACCAGATGGAAGGTCAATCAACCTCAGCTCAAGGAACCCCTACCAACCTCTGGAGGAAGCCTAGGGATCCATGGAACTCTGATCAAGAATAGCTGCCCTAGATCAACACTCCACACTGTTGTGTCTTATGGTTGAATGCCACGCTTAGCCCCCGTTCACACTGGTGCGACACCACAAAATCTGCGTCACACCAATTTGAACAGTTCCACCTCTAACAAAAGGTGCGACTGTTCATGCGATTTGGACCAGTCAAATGGAATGACAAGTCGCACCGTATTATCGGAAATTGAACTATTCACATTTTTGGGGATTTCAGGTGCAACCTGTATAGACATTTGAAGTCCCACATATGTCAGCCACATCATCCCTTTAATCTGGGACATACATTAATTACAAAGGTTCTGTGGCTGATTATGGTGGTAATTAAACTCACTCAGTGCCTTAACTGAATTCAATCAGCCTCAGAACCTGTGTAATGCATATGTGTCCTGGATTAAAGGGATGATGTGGCAACCTTACAGCCAAGTGGCACCTAAAGTCGCACTGCCATGCGGATTTGAAATTGCGTGATTTTAAGTGCAGTCGCATGATGAACGGGGCTTACAGACAGCAAGACAAGTGGCGTAACCTCTGAAACTATACAGGTACCATCAAAAGCAGAGTCAATCCCCTACTAACCTCTGGAGGAACCCTAACGATCCATGGAACTCTAGCTGGGAATGGGTGCCCTAGTTTAACATTCCTTAGTGTTATTTTCTTACATTGATGGTTTGGATGCAACGCTTACAGACAAATAATACATCTCCTGAGTCATGTTGCTGATTCTGGCAAGTGGCACAGACTCCAGAACTATGCAGGAATGGGAAGTCAATCAGCCACAGCTCAAGGAACCCCTACCAACCTCTGGAGAAACCCTGGTTGAGAATGGTACATTTAGACAGATCTAGAGAGAGTGAACATTCTCGGACTATGGTCTTCAGTAGAAAAAGCCGTTTACAATCATATAAGTTGGCCATACAAATATTTTTGGTCAGTTCCAGCATAGGATTTTAGAACTGCCAGGCTTGAAATGAAGTGTCCATTGCAGATGCAGCCCTTCCTACGCGTTCTAAATGCGATTTTCTGCAACGCTTTGAATTGGTAGATATTTTCCAGCATACTGTAAAGTCATCGGACGGAGAATGCTTAATTCTGTTACTGCACTGCGGTCATTATTGTTTTCCGATCACCAATTCACAACTCCTTTATCCCACCAAACTCACTGCAGTGCTTGCAAACACGGCACGCTGCACAGGCAGCTTCTAGTAGTCGAGCACAGGTAATAAAATCCAGCAAATGCAATCATTGTAAACAAAACGGTAGAACATTTCCAGCATTTGATTTACCGATTGTCCTCTGATTTTTGCTCATACATGTATTAGCTGGAATTAGGCAAGAATTGTCTTTATCTGCGATAAGCGAGATGCATTTGATAACGTATTAGGAACCTCACAGCGACTACCCCCTAGAGCCCCCCAAAATACACATAGAAGGAGACCTCTTACCGTTGAAGCTGGTCAGGTTGCCGAAATCCATGAGGCTGCCGTTGAAACCGGGGAAGGACGAATTAAAGTGATAGAACAAGTCCGTAGAATTGGAATCCTCTCCCGGAATGGAGTCTGCAAAAAGGTTCATCTGCAGCAGCGTCTTTAGAAGGTAGCGCAACATGTTGATGGCGGGCTGGAGGGGGTGGCTGCCCCCCCTAGTCTTCAACCTGCGGGGACACAAGAGCACCCCTTTAATGGAAGCAGAAGCGCCCCCCTTTTTCCTTGAAGCAGCCTATACAGCCAAGCACCCCTTTTTTCACTGCAAATCAGGCAATACAGAAGTAGAGAAATGGGAAGCAGAGAAGACAGACCCTTCAAAACAGAGGAGGACAGCAGGAGAGAGAACCCCTTTATCTGGCAGTGCACCCCTTTTCTGGAAGCAGAAGATATTGGAAAGCCCCCTTCGTGAAGATGTGAGAAGAAGAAGAAGACCCCAGAGTTGGGGGGGAGGAAGGAGAAAGAGCCCTGTGTTCCTGGCACAGAATAGCACCCCTTTTTTTTCCTTGGGCGTTATACAGAAAGGGCCCCCCAATTAAGGACAGCTGCTAGGTCCCCCTTTTCCTGCACCATGTCCAGGCATGTGTTGGAAATCCTGCAGAATAACTTCAGATGGTGTGGTAAGCTCCCATCCTCCCAATCTCCAGCTCGATTCACTCCTCCCTCCCTCCCTTCTCCTGACTTCCTCGGCTGCTGTGATGGTCTCTCCCCTGGGGGGGCAGACAGGAGAGGCAGCAAGCAGGTGCTGCGACCAATAAATGTTTAATTATTGGATTAATAACGCTCCCAGGGGGGTCAGGCATGGGGGCACACAGGCGCGGTCCTGGCAGCGAGGGGAGCAAGACTCGTCGCTGCGTCTCCCCAGCACAGCAAATTCAATCTTAATGAGAAGGCGAAAAGGCGAGCTTTGAAAAGTTCCCCTAATACCGGCTTCATGCGATTTGCATGCAGAGAATTACCCTTCGTTCCACTCATCTTAAGTGCAGGCCAGTGTATCTAATACTTTCTGCAACCCCCCCTTTTCGACTACAAAGCAGTTTTTATGCAAATGTCTCCGCTAGGTAAGATGGACCTCGTCTCCCAAGGCTGCCGCATCTCTCCGATTAGAAAAGAAAAAAATCACAAAGTTTCCTCTTTTCCTTTTATGACATAATGGGAATTATGAGCGCGGGACATAAGGAGCGTTGAATATTCATACAAAAGACCCTTCGTCATTTTACACGCTTACCTCTTGTTTGCCTGGAATACCAAATCAGTTTATCGAGTGTGACTTTAATCTCAAATTTCTCCTAATTAATCCGCTGTTCTGCATGCCTTGTGTGCGCCTTTCCAAAAAAAAAAAAAAATCTGGATTTCTTTATAAAATTTAAAGTTGAACCTTGACAGAATGGCATTAAGGGCCCATTTACAGTTGCGCGTTGCGGTGACGCGCAAACCAATAGTACACGCCGGCCATTTATTATGAATGGCACCCCAACACGCTCAAGCCTGGTACACACGATGAGATTATCAGACAAATGATCGTCTTTTTTTTTTTTGCACGCTAGTCTCCAGATCGAAAATGAAGAGATTACTAAAGTTACGAAAATTCTCCTACGACAGAATAAAAATTTGGAAGTGATGTAATCTGTTGTATTGTATTTTCGGACAAAAACTGTACCAATTAACCACTTGCCTACTGGGCACTTTCACCCCCTTCCTGCCCAGGCCAACTTTCATTGCGGTCACACTTTGAATGACATTTGCGTGGTCATGCATCACTGTACCCATATGAATTTTTTTGAATTTCTTTTCACAAAAATTTAGCTTTTTTGGTGATATTTAACCACTTCAATACCAGGCACTTAGAGCACTTTCCTACCAGACCAATTTTCACCTTTCAGTGCTGTTGCGCTTTGAATGACAATTGCGCGGTGGTGCGACATTGTACCCAAACACATTTTTTATCATTTTGTTCCCACAAATGGAGCTTTCTTTTGGTGGTATTTGATCACCCCTGTGGTTTTTATTTTATACGCTACAAATAAAAAAAGACCGAAAATTTTGAAAAAAAAAAAAAATTCAGTTTCTGTAAAAAACTTTGTAAATAAGTAAATTTTCTCCATCACTGATGGGCACTGAGGAGGCTACACTGACGGGCACTGATGAGGCAGTACTGATTGGCACTGATGATGAGGCACTTATATGCAGCAATGATGGGCAGTGATAAGCAGCACTGATGGGCACTGATAGGTGGCACTGATATGCAGCACTGACGGGCAAAGATATGCAGCACTGATGGGCACTCATAGGCGGCACTATTTGGCACTCATAGGGGGCAATGATAGGTGGCACTGGTGGGCACATGCACTAATAGGGGACATTTCCCTGGTGGTCTAGGGTGGCATCTGAAGGTGGCACTGAGTGCCATCCATATTGGGCACTATGACCCTTACCTGATGGTCTAGGGTGGTCTCCCTGGTGGTCCTGATTGGCTCCCTGGAGGTCTCTGGTCAGCTCCTGGGTGGGCACATCCCTGGTGATCCCTGAGCAGGCTCCCTGGTGGTCCAGGGTGGCGATCCAAGGGGGGGGGGG
>BLSH010150439.1:359978-372505 GCA_018402905.1 Glandirana rugosa | reverse complement strand
TAAAACCAAGCACACCATTGTTTTTCTTGTGAAATTCCCAATAAGTTTGATGTGTCACATGACCCTCTTCCTATTGAAAAAACAAAAGTTGGTTTCAAAATGGCCAACTTCAAAATGGCCGCCATGGTCACCACCCATCTTGAAAAGTTTCCCCCCTCACATATACTAATGTGCCACAAACAGGAAGTTAATATCACCAACCATTCCCATTTTATTAAGGTGTATCCATATAAATGACCCACCCTGTATATGCAGCACCACAGTAGCAAAAAGAGATACAAAATAAAAGTAACAATACAGCAAACAGTTAAGGGCTCGTTCACATCTAGGCGACTTGAGTCGCCTGACAAGTCGTCTCAATGCTGTGCAATGGAACCGTTCTAATAGGAGCGAATCGCTTCGCTCCAACTTAGAAAAATAGTTCCTGCACTATTTTAGGGAGGGGGGGTGGGGGGGGGCGACCTCAGCCCAACTTGCATTGACTTCTATGATAGAAGTCTCCTGCGAGCCGCACTGAGGTCGCCTCGAGCGGGGCGACTTGCTTCACCCTGCAAGTCACGCCGCTTCAGGTGTGAACCGGCCCTTAGAGCAAGAAGTACATTGTAAATAGGTGAACAGGAGCAAGAATTGTACTTTGAAACAAATCACTGGCATAGATAGCAACCCCTCCTAAACACTATACCAAGTCAAACAACAAAAAAAGAAAAGTTATGCCACAAAAACAATTCACCAATCTGTAATATACTCGCTCTCTTCTGCTGGCCAGCTTGTTGGGGCCCAACTCTTATGTTGCAGGGTTTAGGATAATGTCCCTTTAAGCAATGATCATGGCTCTGGCTCTGGTCCCTGTAGGCACCGATAATGGCACTGACCCCTTTAGGCGCTGACTCTGGCCCCTTGGCACTGGCCCCTTGGCACTGGCCCCTTTAGGCCCTGACAATGGCCCCTTGGCACTGATAATGGCACTGGCTCTGTGATATAGTGATGCCCCTCTTTGGTCAAATGTGGTTCTGGCCAGCGGCCTCTCACCAACTCCTGTGTCAGCAGGTGGTTTCCCTCTCTTTACTGTTGCCAGCAAAGCTGCTCAATGTCCAACGCCCTTTCCTTCATTGTGGGCTCTGTCAGCATCTGTGGCACTCTCCCAGAATGTCTGCCACTGCCCCTCTCTCCCTCTCAGGTGAGGTGGTGAGCAGTCCGTTAGCAGCCTGATCTGCATTCAGTCCTCTCAACAACCTCCACACTTCTTCCTCAGCCTGGAAAGGCAACAGGAAACTGCTTTTCCTCTGAACCCCAGTGCCTCCTGGGACCTGCAGTTTTCTCCTTTCAGCCCAGCAAGCCAGCTCAGTCTGTAAATAACTACATCTCCCACAATCCTCTTCTCCTGCACATTCCTATTGGGTAGAGGTTGGGCTCAACCCTGGCTGTACACAACTTTACAGCTGCAGTCTCCTCTTACAGCTGTGTCTAAATAATGTTTTTTGCTGCTCACACACACAACTCTCAGTACAGAATCATTTGAAAGTATATCCTCTGCAGACATAAACAAGAGCTGCAGCAGACAGCTGGACTGGGGCTACACATATAAGCAAATCCATCAGGATATGTGGCTAAAATTTAGTTTGCTAAAACACAGTGTATCATAGACAACTGCCATGTTTTGTTCTGTTTCTTTGTTAACAAAATACCAAATTTTTACATAGTTTTTTCATCCTTCTTTGCATCATAGTGCTGCTGATCGCCTGCAGCCTCTTTGCAGTCACTTCCTGTCTATATGCACTCCAACGATCACTGTATGTGATTTCTCAGAATAGGTTTCCTGATAGTGACAACAGCTGACAACGCTGCATATGGTATTAAAGGTCAAGTTCACCTTTACATATAAAGAAAATAATAAATGCACTTTTTTTGCAGGTAAAAAATGGGCATTTATTATTTTATAAACCAGGAGCCTGCAAAGTACTGCACCTGTGATCAGCAAATTGCAGTTGCAATGTCAGGCTCCTGCACACTCTACCTACAGCTCTGTTGCCTATACCCAGTGTTGGCCGCTCCATTAGGGGCACAGGGGCGCCGTCACCCTAATCCATGCGCTCGGCCCCTAATCTACACACAGGGTGCTGGACGCATAGATTCCAATGGGTTTAGGCTCTAATTGGCTTCAAAATGGGTGGGCTTGGGCCCACCCAGTTGTGTGATTAGCGAATTAATATTCGCTAATGTCTTCCCATTTCTCCTCCTGGCCAATTTGGAAGCGGGCCCCGAGTCCTAAATCCTGATTGCCCGCGTGGAGAAGCAACTGCCAGGACTCTGGAAGGAGAAGATGAGGGGGGGGGGGTGCTGAAGCCGTGACCTGAATGGGGTAAGTGTGGGGCTGGCGGGGGGCCTGGTGGGCGACAACCAAGCAATGCGGATATCAATTGAGTGAGCCCCGGGAGGGGGGTGCCTGGTTGGCTCGCAGGGGTCGACCCCCCCAAGAAAGATGAGCACCAGCCACCACTGCCCATACCTCTGTATTGGCTGTCATTGCAGTGCTATAGGCAGTGTGAATGAATGAACTATGGGAGCGCTGATCAGCGCGCCTGCAGTTCATTCAAATTACAAGTACGTCTGCAGCGGTGACTGACGGTATTTGTAGTTCATTAATAGGAAACGGTGAGGCTCAGTTCATACCTATGCGAATTGGATGTGGCTTACACCGCATCCAATTTGCATGACACTTGAAGACACATTGTTTTCAATGTGTCAGGTTCACATAGGTGCGGTACATTCGCACTCCGCATTGCACAGAAAACATGTGTGTTTTCTGTGCAATGCGGTGCAAATTCCCAGCCTATTAAGTTCAATGGAAACGCATCTGCACCGCAGATGTGTTCCGGACCGAACAGGGATCTTTGCCCCTGCTCACGGCACCTCCTCCTCCCTCCCCGGGCAGCTGCTGCACTGTGAGAATGGACAGGAGCCGTTGAACGGCGGCTCCATTCGTTCTCAGCAGCAAACAGGCTGGAATTTCCACCGAACTGGTGTGAATCCAGCCTTAATGATTGATGCAGCTGTGTGGGTGAAGCCTCACTCAGATGCACTAGTTTTACATATACATTGGAACCTCGGATTTCGAGTAACGCGGTTAACGAGCATTTCGCAATACGAGCAGTTTTTTTTCTTTAAATTCTGACTCAGTTTGCGAGTGCTGTCTCGCATAACAAGTAAAAATTTGCCTTTTTGCAGGCAACACCGCATGTGGCCAGGTTTTCGGGGGCGCCGGTGAGCCTCGGAGGCGGCCGGAAATTCTGGAACTTCTCGGCATTGCTCGGAAATACGGAACGTGTAAACCCTTTCCGAGCATTGCCGAGTGATTCTGATGTTTTAGAGGCTCACCAGCCCCTTTCTTAAATCTGGCCACATGCGGTATTGCATACACCAGGCGCCCCTGGAATTGTGGCCATATACAGTACTGCATAGACAAGCAGTGACTGTGGAACTAATTATTATTTCAGGTACTTATATAGCGCCATCAATTTATGCAGCGAATTAACCAAGTTTCCATTGTTTCCTATGAGGAAACTTGCTTCGATATACAAGTGCTTTGGATTACAAGCATTCTCCTGGAACATATATATATATATATATATATATATATATATATATTTTACACACACAAAGACAGTAAGTGCGGGGAAAGGCACCCCCGTCCGCTGTCGTAGGAACGGTGCAGGACATAGGACCATAGGCATCCGCACATAGGATGGCAGGTGTGCCTGGGCACTCCCTAATCACCCTGTACTGTGCAGGTTCCCCCTGCTGCCTGGCTGCAGAGAAAGGGACTAGGGAATCTCTGTCCTCAGTCTCTTTCTCGAAAGTGAGACATCAGGGGTCTGTTTAGACCCCTGATATTTCACCAAAGCCCCCCAATAGGGCTCCTAAAAAAATAGAAAAAAAAGAAAATATAATATTGTAAAAAATAATAAAAATACAAAATTGTAAAAATAAACTACTGACACCTATCTCTTGTGATGCACACCCTAATGCAATAGGCTGTGCACACCTATTGCATAGGACATGTAACATGTTGTGTGGGTGAGCTTATCCTTTAATATTGACACTCCATGACATAAAGCATTGTGGCGGGTCTGCTTGTAGGTGGACAGTCAGGGGGGCTGGATGGGGGTGCAGTAAAAATGTGGAATAGCTTAATTTTTACTGCCCCCCGTCTGCCCATGTGAAAGAAGTCTTACTGATTGAATTTACATCTATTAAGCCTTATAAACATTTATACCCTAATCTTTTAGCCGCCCTCCACTTCTTCCAGTATTGAACTGTATTGTAATTGTGCTGTTTGCCCTCATGTTGTAAACTGTTGGTGCATTATAAATCCTGTATCAGAAGTTTAAATATCAAAACAAACCTTTGTGCAAAAATCATCTCAAATCAGTCTCAGATACATTGATCAAGATGGTAATTTGTTATAAAAAATAAAGATAACACTTCCTAAACGAAATTCATTTCTTCCATTTTCAGGAGGTAGCCAGTCTCCGATTTGGTAGAAGGCCCCATTCACACCTCCATATTTTGCTGCTACAAATCCATTTACTTATAGTGCACCTGTTCACATTAGTATTCTCTGCCTGAAGAAGTACAGGAGATTCTGTCTGGGCAACCTCATGTGTACTTAAGCCTCGCACACACGGGTCGACGATCGTACGACCGAACGGCTCAAATCGTATGTTGCCTGTTGTATCTTGCGTACTGACATGCACTATGCGATCGTACGACCAAGCTGGACGTAGTGACGGGTTATGAACATATAAAGAGAAAGTGAATATAATTAGCGTCCGGCCGTTCCTGACTTCTGAGCAGGCGTGTTTTGGACAATACAACTTGTTGGACCAACTTCTCTGTACACACGATACAACGGTCGTACGACTGCTTGTTGGTACTACCAAGTTTTCTAGTCTGCTCATACAACTTCTGTTGTACGACCGTCGCACGTCGGCTGTTCTAATAGCGTGTACTAATGGTCGATTTAGCGTACGACCTGTTGTATACGATCGTCGACCCGTGTGTACGAGGCATTAGCTGCACAGAGTTCAATGGGCGCGCCCAACACAAGCGTTCATGCGTGTTTTCCATACATTTTTCAAGCATTTCTCAGATGACAACAGCTGATGTCACAGATGATTCCAAACTTTAATTGGGCAAGAGAAAAACACCTGAAGCATGTAAAACCCATTACAAATGTGTATAAAGTGCACAGAAATGCACTAAAAATGCTGGCAAATCACTTGAAATATTCACTGCTCAGGTATGAATGCAGCCTTAAGCCTCGTACACATGGGACGATGATCGTACGTACGATCGTCGCAAATCGTATGTTGCATAATGTAACTTGCATACTGACTGCACTAGACGATCGTATGACCACAGAAAGAAGGTTCAGGTGCATGTAATTAGCATCCGGCCGTTCCTGACTTCTGAGCACAATGCAACTTGTTGTACCAACTGCTCTGTACACACGATACAACGGTCGTATGACCGCTTGTTGGTACGACCAAGTTTTCTAGTCTATTCATACAACTCCCTTGTACGACCGTCATATGTTCGACTGTTCTAATCGCGCATACGAACGATCAATATCGCATACAACGCTCATTAGTACGACCTGTTGTATGCGATCGTCGTCCCGTGTGTACGAGGCTTAAAGAGGAATGAAGAACGTGTATTGGAAAACAAAGCTGTGACTCATTCTGAAATCTTCCCTTATTCCAAAAGCTATAGATCTGAGGAACCATTTGGGGGCTCGCTCAGATGTGTGGCAGGCCTTGTCTCCCCTCTGAAAAGTGATCTGCAGTTAAATCGCTTTTCAGAGAGCATGTGACAGTCGGCTAGGAGGCGATATGTCCTCCCCGTCTGTTTCAACTAGGGTTACCACCTCATCAAGCCGAACACATAATAATTACACAAGTTCTGTGGCTGATTAACCAGTACAGACTAGGGTTGCCACATCATCCCTTTCATCCAGGACACATTTTAATTACACAGGTTCTGTGGCTGATTAAGGTGGTAATTAAACTCACTTGGTGCCTTATCTGCATTCAATTAGCCACAAAACCTGTGTAATCCATATGTGTCCTGGATTAAAGGGATGATGTGGCAACCCTAATACAGACCCACGCTATAGCTAAAAGATGGCTACAGAGCGGATCTGCATTGCCGGGGGCGGGGGGGGGGGATATCCATGGACGTCCGCCCCTTTGCACGCTCCCCGCAAGCACACACAGCCGGCGGCGGCGTGCTCTCGTGGCCGCCGCACGCTGCATGGCCATGCCCGCAGGTCGGGGGGACTCCATGTCCGCTGGAGACCCACGATCCTCTGGTGGAGTGGCAGAACGGGGAACCACCGATGTAAACACGGCGGTTCTCCGTTCAGTGAGGGGGGACATAACAGATCTACTGATCCCTGTGATCAGGATCAGTTAGATCTGTTATGTCCCTGGCAGCCCCGCCCCCACACAGTTAGAACACACCCAGGGAACACAGTTAACCCCTTCACTGCCCCCTTAGTGTTAACCCCTTTCCTGCCAATGACATTTATACAGTAATCAGTGGCTATTTAAATTTCTGATTGCTGTATAAATGTCATTGGTTAAAAACGTCTAACATGTCAGCTGCAATATCGCAGTCCCGATAAAAATCGCAGATCGCCGCCATTACTAGTAAAAAAAATAAATAAATAATAAAATCGCCATAAATCAATTCCCATAGTTTGTAGATGCAATAACTTTTGCGCAAACCAATCAATATACGCTGATTGCAATTTTTTTTGCATATATCTACATATACTGATGAATATTTTTTTTTTGGATTTGTATTACAGCAAAAAGTAAAAAATATTGCTCTTTTTCCAAAATCGTCGCTCTTTGTTTGTTTATAGCGCAAAAAATAAAAGACACAGAGGTGATAAAATACCACCAAAAGAAAGCTCTATTTGTGGGGAAAAAATTATAAAAATTTTGTTTGGGTACAACGTCGCACGACCGCGCAATTGTCATTCAAAATGTGACAGCGCTGAAAGCCAAAAATTGGTCTGGGCAGGAGGGGGGGGGGGTTTAAGTGCTCAGTAAGCAAGTGGTTAAGGTGGTAATTCAACTCACTTGGTGCCTTATCTGCATTAAATTAGCCTCAGAACATCCTGTGTAATTCATATGTGTTTGGTTTTAAAGGGATGAGGTGGTAACTGTAGTTTCAACCCTGAAACTACTATGCCGCAAGGACAGCTGTGAATGTAGCATGGTCCTATTTGCTTAAATGGACGGCATTTGTTGACATCACCACCTGTTGAATGCAACAACACAAAGCATCACAGCAGCTGCATGTGTACAGCCCTAAGACCCCTTTCACGCTAAAAAAAGTGCCTGAAAAGCTCACGAACACCTATTCCCATTAAAATCAATGAATGCTTTCACACAGGGGCACTGCGCTGGCAGGGCTGTGAAAAATGCCCCTCTCCATTGAAATGAATGGAAAGCTCTTTAAAAGCACCTGAAAAGCTCTTCAAATGCACTCAGTGTTTTACTGGCAGCTTAGAAGCGTCTCAGTGTGAAAGGGGCCTTAGTGATTGGGGGACAGTAAAATCGCAGCTAAGCCACCTACCTTTACCACCATCTTGCTGCATATGTAACCAAACCCAAAGAGTTATGTATGACTTCCAGTACCTGCATGATGGTCTGCAGCCAGCAGGATTCATGAGCGGTCTGTTTCCTCCAGGCTGTACAGGTGAGTTCATTACTAACACAGGAATTAAAGGGCAGATATCACACCTGTGCCTGGAGAGACAGCCATACCATTGCTGGGAAGAGCCATCACCCCAGCATATCTACTGTATGGAAAAGTATGATGGGACTGGTAGGTCCTCTCTGGGTAGATTGCAGCAAATTCAGAGAAAGCAATATGTTGTGAATGTAAGATCCAGAGCTGAGAACCTTCTACCTTTCAGAACATCTCCCTGCAGTCAGTGTAATCAGAAAGATACCGAGGAGTTCTGGAATATCAGTTTACGTTTGATGCGTTTTTGCGGTGTGTTTTGCGTTTTTACACGCAGTTTGCATTTTTTAATGATTTTTTTTGGGGGGCCAATTTGTTGTTGGGCAGATTAAAAACCACAAATCATGGCCAAATTGCTGTAAAATTGCTGCAAAAAACACACTACATGCTTTTCTGCAGCTTCTCCATTGAAGTCCGTTGAACCAAAAATGCACCGTTTTGCGTTTAACTACTTCTGGACTGGCCACCGCACATATACCGCGGCAAGGCGGCCCGGCTGCGTGAAACAACGTACCTGTATGTTGTTTGCATTTTCTGGTCTGGGGCACACGCCTGGTCAGCGGGTCTGGCGGCCGTGATGGCTGCTGGCCACCCACAATCGTTCAGGGGAATGACAGAATGGTGGTCTGCCTATGTAAACAACGCAGACCATCGTTCTGTCACAGAGGAAGAGATAGGTCTGTGATTCTTACTAATCATGAATAAGCATGGGCTCAGGCTTGTTCGGAACCAAACGTGCCCGAGCCCGCCAGGAAGTGAACCCTGCGCTGCGCTAATCACAGGCAGTGAGACATTTCCCAATCGCTGCAGGGAAATGTTTCACTGCCTGTGATTAGCGCAGTGCAGGATTCATTTCCTGGCGGGCTGTGGCAGGTTTGGTTCCAAATGCACCCGAGCCCATCCTTAATCAGGAACACCAATCATTCTCTTTGCCTAGTTTCAGCATCCACCACACAGTTAGAAAGCACACATAGGGAACACATTTAACCCTTTCATTACCCCTGATGTTAATCCCTTCCATGCCAGTATCATTTATACAGTGTCAGTGCATTTTTTTTATTTTTTTTTTTTTAGCACTGATCACTGTATTAGTGTCACTCAATGTCCAATTTGACCACTGCAGTGTTGCAGTCCCGCTAAAGGTCACTGATCGTCGCCATTTCTAGTAAAAAATAAAAATGCCATAAATCTATCCCATAGTTTGTAGACCCGATAACTTTTGCGCAAACCAATCAATAAATGCTAATTGAGATTGTTTTTACCAAAAAGATGTAGCAGAATATGTATTGGCCTAAATTGATGAAGAAATTAGATTTTTTTTTTTAACTGGATGTGTTTTATAGCAGAAAGAAAAAAATATTGTTTTTTTTTTTATTTTCAAAATTGTTACCCTTTTTTGTTTATAGCGCAAAAAATAAAAACCGCAGATGTGGTCAAATGCCACCAAAAGGAAGCTCTATTTGTGGGAAAAAACGGACATCAATTTTGTTTGGGTACAACGTCGCACAATTGTCAGTTAGGCCACTTTCACACTGAGGCGCTTTCCTAGCGTTTTTGTGCTAAAAATAGAGCTTCTAAAACGCTGCCCATTAATTCCAATGTACCTATTCACACTGGGGCGTCGCGCTGGCAGCGCGTTTAAAAAAGTCCTGCAAGCATGATTTTTGGTGCTTATTCTGAGTGCTAAAAACAGCACATTAAAAATGCCCATATACATTGAAATGAATGTAAAGCGTGTTAAAAGCACCAGCAAAACACCCAGAGCACTGAGCAGCAGAGACACACACACACCACGCCAGAGGCAAACCTGAAACTCCACAGACTCCTAGTCGTCACGCCATTCATAGGATCGATCGTTGCTGTTCCCCTCATTGTGAAGGACGTGGGTGCGTCTGGTCCGGCGGCCATGGAGGCTCAGTGGTGACTATGTGGGGGTGGTGTGCTGGTGGCAACTTGTGAGAAACTCACACGGACACAACAGTGCTGTGTCAGTGGCCTGGGTATATACGCATATACACATTTCAACCTAGCCATACCAGATTATGGTTATATACATTTGTATGGTGATCTTTAAAGAATTGTGAATCTCCCAATTACGGCCCCTGAAAAAGGGAATCTCCTGAAACGCGTCGGGCCAAGGAGTGTCCACAAAACTACAATTACCAAACGTATCTGTACAATATGTGTATCTATATGCTGTTTTAAATGGAATGTAATACAGTAATCGCATTGTTTTAATGTATATCATTAAACCTTTACAATTTTTTATATAATATGATTTATTATTCAGTTTGCCTATAAAAATCCCAACCCTGTGAGGGGACCCCACTCAACAGATTGTAGAAAATAGGGATGACGGCAAAAGGGCTTACTCCCCTAGGTGGTGTTTCTAACAATTAATGCAAAACACCCAGAGGTTGTGGAAAGGTCAAAATACCGGGAAGTAAACAGGATGTAATGTAGGGGGATGTACTATTTATTTAATGCTAGTGCTTCAAAAGCTCTTCAAAAGTGTTTAAAAAGCGCTTGAAAAACGCATGGGCGTTGGCGCTAATTATAGCGCAAATGTGGAAAGAACGCGGCAAAAACGCGGTAATAACGCTTGATGTTTTGCACACGTTTTTCAAACGCCTCAGTGTGAAAGTAGCCATACTCAGTGCCGTATTGCAAAAAATGGCCTGGTCATTAAGGGGGTAAAGCCTTCCGGGGCAGGTAGTGGTTAAAAAAGTCCTTGGCCCTTTCCAAAAACGCAGCGGCTAAAAAAAAGCATAGATGTGAACGTGTCCCATAGGAAACCATGTTAAATAGACTGTAGACGTTTCTGCAAAAAGCACCAAAAAATGCATAGGTGCAAACCAGGCCTCAAGGCCCGTACACATAATGAGAAAATCGTATGAAGAATACCGCCTTCGAATAGATTGTATGATAATCTGATAGTTATTACACAGCTTTCGAGAGACGATCACAACAATTCATGCAAATTCATCCAATTGGACAAGCACACATTTTTACTTGTATCATACCAGATCGTACGATTTTCATTAAATCAGTAAATTTGTCATCCAAAAATGCAATAAAAATATAATACATGACATCACTTCCAAATTTTTATTCTGAATTTTCGTAACTTTAATCACCTCTTTTATTCTCAATATGAGAGTAGCATGCAAATAAAACAGGAGGGCTGTTTGTACCATAAGGCCTTATGCACATTGGGTGTTCAGCACTTGGTGCAGGAGGCTCCTGCGTTTAGCTGCGGCTGGAGGATACAGGCACACCATGCAGCTCCTGTCAGTAGCCCGTCAAACTCTAAGGTCCCTTTCCCACTTATGCGACTTGTCCTGCGATTTGGGACTGCAAAGTCGCATGACAGGTCGTTTCCCATGATTTCCAATGAGTACCGTTCATATCTGTACGACTTCAAGTCCTGCCGACTTCAAAGTAGTCCCTGCATTACTTTGGGCCAACTTTGATGCAACTTGAGGTCCATAGACTTCAATGTTAAACCCTCAAAGTCTCATGCAAATCACACCTGAATAATATACAGTAGATGCGATTTCTATATTATTTCTGTACGACTTTGTAATATGTTTTCATTGAGCCAAAGCTGCAACAAAGTTGGACCAAAGTCTTACTGATCACAAATCGCCGCAAGAAATGTTGGCAAAATTGCGGTAAAACCGTGTCGCACAAGTATGAAAGAGGCCTAGAAGAGGCTGACAGCTGCTGCAGCTGGACAGGGCTCAGCGGTGTGCTCAGGGAGATATGCCCAGAACACAAGCGGCTAAATGCTGGAGCTTCATGCATCAGGGCTAAGCAGTCAGTGTGCATGCCAGCCTGCATTAGGACATTCCTGGGACCCACTGCCACTGCATACAGCCATTCAGATGCCTTAGAAGATATGCTTGTATAGACTCGTGCACCAAGGATTGCATAAGACACCTGCATGCTCTCTGGCTTATGCTCAGAATGCACACTATCTGTGTTCAGAGCAAAGTCCGTGTACATATGGGTTCTGTACGCAACTCTCTATGTGCAACCGCATACAGTGGCCTTTTCTAATGCATCTCAATGGGATGGGCGGCTGTGCACGACGGCAGTGGAGACTGGAAGCAATAATGAGTTCTCCTTGCTTCCTGCCCTAGGAAGAGCTACCACTGGGGTAAACCTAGCCTAAGATTTTTTGCAACTATGTTCTCAGCTGATACTGCTCACTGTGCACGAACGTTCCACAATTTTACTGCTCTGACTGTAAAGAACCCCTAAAGTAATTTAACCACTTCCTACCCGGCCACCGCACATATACGGCCGGGTAGGCGATTCCTCCTTCTGACATGACGTATATATACGTCATTCAGAAGGAGTGGGATCGCGCGGGCGCGGAAGACTTACTGCATATATATGCAGTACAGTCTTCCTCCTTAGCGGATGGGCCGGCATATACACGCCACCGGCCCATCCTTCACCAATTTAATGAAATCCCCAAGAAATGTCAGTCTCGTCATTTTAACACCTTGCAAGCACGTGTCACTCGTCATAGTCGACTCTTGTATCAACGTTTTTTAGAATCCGATCCAAATGGGGTCACCATCGAGAAGGATCCCGTCCTTCGTTCCTCTTGAGTAATAACGAAGGTCAGAGGTGACGGCAGCACGTGTCGGCGGGTAGGGTAACTCTACGTAATCTTTTCCGGTGACATACGCCAACGT
>BLSH010150439.1:329674-346216 GCA_018402905.1 Glandirana rugosa | reverse complement strand
AAAAGTGACACTCTGTTTCCAGACAAATGACAAGTGACAAGCGCGTAGCTGATAAATTCACTGATCTTGTCGGCTCCTTAGATATAGAGAACCGGAGGCCCCCCGACTCTACGGAAGGCTCCCGCCACCTGCCATCGTCTCTATCGCGGATTCCGATCACAGCCGAGGTAATTGAATTCCCCTGCTCTTACCTTTGCTTTGTAGCTTCTTCATTCTGAATAAACATTTGCAGATGAGTCCCGGGTCCCCGTCTGCCGCCGCGCTTTCTTCGTTTTCCTTATTTCCATATCTCTCTTTCGCACTTGATAACGCGCAATTGTTGTTTGGCGAAATCCCCTCCTGAGGGTTTTCTTTAATTACATTTCAATGGCACTTACAAGAGGGGGCATACGCTGCAAGAGAGAGAAATACAACTTTTGCCTTGCGTGGCAGGAAAAAAAAAAAAAAGTAAAACCTTCACAATTTTTCTTTGTCAGACATAATTAGCATTTTTTTTCTGTGGTAATAACTGAATTTTTACTTCTGGAATACAGCGGATGTTGTTTTGTTAGTAGAGGAGGAATGATAAGAGAATGCACTCACTGGGCCCCCCAATTAGTGTCAATTAATGGATCCGAATTTCACCAAGGGCACTATCTGCATGGAGGGTGAGGGTTCCTTCATGTCGCATCGTGGTACCGCACGAGAAAAAATATTATAATGTGTTAAATTATTACTAAACCCAGTAATATGAAAATAGTTCATCCACCGCCCCCACCCCCCGCAGTGCCCACAGCTTATAAATCTTCTTTTTACATTAAAATGCTGCCACTATATACCTTTTTGGCTGATCTGTATACCACGCCCACATGATAAACTGGTAAAGACGGCAGCTTCCTGTTCTGATAGGCGGCATGACATTGATCTACTGTGATCGGGATCAGTTAGACCTGTTATGCCCCTGCCAGCCCAGCCCCCTCGCAGTTCGAACACACCTAGGGAACACAGTTAACCCCTAGATCGCCCCCTACAGGTTAACCCTTTCACTGCCAGGGACATTTTATACAGTAATCAATGTTTTTTTTTTTTTAGCTCTGATCGCTGTATGTCAGTGGTCCCAAAAAAGTGTCAAAAATGTCTGCCGCAATGTTGCAGCCCCAATAAAAACCACAGATCACCACCGTTACTTGTAAAAAAAAAAAAATTGTGAAAACGCCATAAATTAATTCTCATCGTTTGTAAACGCTGCGACTTTTGCGCAAACCAATCAATATATGCCGATTTACCAAAAATATGTAGAAGAATACATTTTAGCCTAAACTGATGAATACATTTATTTTTATATATTTTTTTGGATATGTATTATAGCAAAAAGTAAGAAATATTGTTTGTTTGTTTTTTTAAATTGTTGCTTTTGTGTTTATAGCGGTGATCAAAAGTGATGCAGGGGTGATCAAATACCACAAAAAGAAAGCTCAATTTGTGAGGAAAAAAAGGAAGTCAATTTTGTTTGGTACAGTGTCGCACGACCGCGCAATTGTCAGTTAAAGTGACGCAGTGCCGAATCGCAAAATGTGCTTACAGGATTTGATTAAAACATTGAGGGATAGTTTACATGGGTGGCTTTACTGCCACTCTGAAAAGCATTCTGTGGTGGAGGTGATACTGCCTCCTGAATAATTTTCTATTGAAACATCATGTTGCAACCACAAACCAAGCATTTGTCTTACTGTTGCAGAATGGTTCTATTTATGTGAAGGGGAAGGTGTGGCCGTGACCTGTGATGTCCCCCCCCCCCCCGTACTGTCCCCCTTGTGATGTCTCCCCTGTGATGTTGTCCCAACTTTGCTGGCCCCCCTGTGATGTCCCCCCTGTGATGTTGTTGTCCCCCTATGATGTTGCCACCCCCCCCCCGTATCCACCACCCCATCATGCCCCGGGTGGGGCCTCCAAATGCCATCAACGGATGGCCACGCCCCATGCCAATATAAGTATTGGCACGCTGAGGACCCAGCATTACATCGGGAGGAAGAACAGAGGGAGAAGATGGCGGAGAGAGTAGACCCGGCAAAAGAGCGAGAAGGCAGCGGAGAGAGAAGACCCGGCAGAAGAGGGAGAACACATTGCCGGAGGAGGGAGAAGAGCCAGAGAGGGGAGAAGAGATCAAAAGAGACACCAGAGCTGCCTTAATACTAAAAATACTTTAAAAACCTGTGTTTATTTTTGACACTTGTGGGTAGAGGTAGAATGTACCTCATACTCATTCACATAGGGTGAGTGCCGGGATCCGGGGCCAAGGTTGTCGGGAAGAGGCCCTTGTCCTCATCAACATGGGGACAAGGTGCTTTGGGGTGGGGGGCGCAGGGCTCCCTCTGCCCCAAAGTACTTACCCCCCATGTTGAGGGCATGTGGCTTGGTATAGTCCAGGCGGGTCCCCCTTTCCTGACTGCCAGGCTGCGGGCTGCATGCTCAGATAAGGGTCTGGTATGGATCTTGGGGGGGGGGGGGGGCCCACAGCATTTTCTTTTTTTTTTGGCATGGGGGTTCCCCTTAAAATCCATACCAGACCGAAGGGTCTGATATCATCCTGGCGGGGAACCCCATGCCAAATTTTTTTGCATTTTGGTGGAGGTGGGGGGGGGGGTTCCCCTTCAAGATCCTCAGCACACAAGTCGCACCGCATGTCGGATCATCATGATCCGACTTCTGGTGTGACTTCTTTTCAAATCAATGGACTCCCATAGGGGACCATTGATTTTGAATAGAGGCAGAGAAACGCTGCTAAAAGCTAGCATGGTTAAACGTGCATTGACGCCAATGCAAAACGCTGATAAAATCTGGTGTCAGAACTAGCTTTACAGCTCGTTTTTTTCTAACGCCTGTGTTTATGAGGCCTTATTGCTGTTAAAGTGATACTAATGCACACTGTTCAATTTACATTCTCCCTTCTCTTTCTGGATGTGGAAGATAGCACTGTAATTACTTTAATAAAAAAACAAAAACATTTTTCCTACTCGATATACAGCTGTCACATGGCCCAGATCTTTCTCAGCCTGTCTGCAGGGAAACACAAGCAGGAGGAACTTCTACTTCTCTGCTGCTGGTCACATGTTCAAAATAAAAAAAATAGCCTTTGCAATACAGAGTAAAAATAATTAATATCAATAAACAGATTTAAATTGTGATAAAAATGGATATTTGTGTAGCCAATGGCCCCCTTGAGGGTGGCTGGTAGTAGTGGTTCACCTGCTCATCCGTGACATCAAGCACGTCCTTCACACATCCGGAGTCATCAATCAGGCCAGTTCTTTGTTTTTTATTTAGGGGATTGAACTTGGATAGGGTAGGGGTGACTTTGGGATGCCCCAGGAATTAACAGTTCTTGAACGGGACCAATATACACTCCAAACTTCCTCCAGCACAACTCTTGCTGACTTCACTTCTCCAGTTCCACTCTCCTGCACAACACTTGGTTTCCCTTCACAGAGGCCTAGAAGGAAATTTATTAGCCTCCTCACAGAATCTTCCGGCTTAGCTGGTGCTGCGAGACCTGCTGTCTGTTACCAGCACCTCCAATCCGACTTTAACAAGCAGGGGTTGTGTTCCCCACATGTGCAGCAAACAGTCTCTATGCAACAGCTAGCCTGATGAACTACTGCTCCCAGCCCATCCTCTTCAGGCTTCCACAGCCCAAACTGGCTGCACTGCCTGGACACTGCCCTTGACACACTGTAGGCCCAGTCTCTTCCTGCACCTCCTTCCAGCTCACACTTCTCCCAACTGCGGCAGCTTGCATGCAGGGCCGGCTCTACCACTAGGCGAAGTAGGCGGTCGTCTAGGGTGCACTGCCACCCAGGGCGCCAAGCCCCTGTCTATATACTACCCCAGCCTGTCCATATACTACCCCAGCCTGTCCATATACTACCCAGCCTGTCCATATAAGACCCTATCCTGTCAATATGCTACCCCAGCCTGTCCATTTACTACCGTAGCTTGTCCATATACCTGCGGACCATGGCTGGCATGAGGAAGCGAGCCAGTGCCGCCATTATTTGTCTTTAGGCCGAGTCCAGAGGCACAGGGGCAGGCCTGTGGCCCACAGCTAAAGAAATGGGTAGAGAGGCGCTGCAAAAACCTACACCCCCGCCACCTCCATTGTATACATGGACATGGCAAAGGGGGTGGAGTCAGGGGCAGAGCCAAAGGGGGCGGCAAAATGAGGTTTTGCCTAGGGTGTCAAAAATCCTTGCACCAGCTCTGCTTGCATCTCCTCTTCCCTGGACTGTGTCACTCTTTCTCCTGGAGTCTCCTCTGGCAGTAAACTCTTGCTGCCACTCCTGCTCCCTTGTGCCTCTGCACCAGGACGTTTCCTCCTGGACTGCACCCGAGCCCCAGGACCAAGATCCCCCCCCCCCCCAGACTTGAGGCTTCCTCCTGTCCTCCGACAACCTCAGCACTCCATACTGCAGACTTCCACCCAAACTTCTCCTGGGCGGACCAAGGGTATTTAAGTAGGCCTACTGCACCCAAACCAGAGTTGGGGATTGTTCAGGGCTCCTACCATACCCAGAAATCTCCACCTCCTCTCCTCATTCCCCCTTTCCAGCACTTTCTGGAATTGGTGAGGAGTTACCAAGGGGTGTCCCTTCTTTTCAGTCCCCCACTCCTCCCTAGGCCACTTCCATGCCCAGGATCAAAACAACCGGGCCTGCACCTACAGTCAGGCCTGACTAAATTTACCTCACCTAACACAAAAACCTATACAGTTGTGCTCATAAGTGTACATACCCTGGCAGAATTTATGATTTCTTGGCCATTTTTCAGAGAATATGAATGAGAACACAAAAACATTTCTTTCCCACATGGTTAGTGTTTGGCTGAAGCCATTTATTATCAATCAACTGTGTTTACTCTTTTTATATCATAATGACAACAGAAACTCCCCAAATGACCCTGATCAAAAGTTTACATACCCCAGTTCTTAATACCGTGTATTGCCCCCTTTAACATCAATGACAGCTTGAAGTCTTTTGTGGTATTTGTGGATGAGGCTCTTTATCTTCTCAGATGGTAAAGCTGCCCATTCCTCTTGGCAAAAAGCCTCCAGTTCCTGGAAATTATTGGGCTGTCTTGCATGAACTGCATGTTTGAGATCTCCCCAGAGTGGCTCAATGATATTGAGGTCAGGAGACTGAGGTGGCCACTCCAGAACCTTCACTTTATTCTTCTGTAGCCAAGGACAGGTCGACTTTGCCTTGTGTTTTGGATCATTGTCATGTTGGAATGTCCAAGTACATCCCATGCTCAGCTTCCTGGCTGATGAATGCAAATGTTCCTCCAGTATTTTTTGATAACTGCATTCATCTTGTCATCAATTTTGACCAAATTTCTTGTGCCTTTGTAGCTCACACATCCCCAAAACATCAGCGATCCACCTCCGTGTTTCACAGGCCTTGTTGACTCCTCTCCAAATGTAGAGTTTATGGTTGTGGCCAAAAAGCTCAATATTGGTCTCATCACTCCAAATGACTTTGTGCCAGAAGGTTTGAGGCTTGTCTCTGTGCTGTTTGGCGTATTGTAAGCAGGATTTGTGGCATTTGCATAGTAATGGCTTTCTTCTGGTGACTCGACCATGCAGCCCATCTTTCTTCAAGTGCCTCCTTATTGTGCATCTTGAAACAGCCACATCACATGTTTTCAGAGAGTCCTGAAGTTATTTGTGGGTTTTTCTTTGCATCCTGAACAATTTTCCTAGCAGTTGTGGCTGAAATTCTAGTTGATCTACCTGACCGTGGTTTGGTTTCAACAGAACCCCTCATTTTCCACTTCTTGATTAGAGTTTGAACACTGCTGATTGGCATTATCAATTTCTCGGATATCTTTTTATATCCCTCTCCTGTTTTATACAGTTCAACTACCTTTTCCCACAGATCCTTTGACAATTCGTTTGCCTTCCCCCGACTCCGAATCCAGAAACGTCAGTGCAGCACTGGATGAAAGATGCAAGGGTCTGTCTGGAGTCCAGAAACTCATTGACCTTTTATACACACACACTAAGCAAACAGATCACAGGTGAGGATGGTTACCTTTAATAGCCATTCAAACACCTTTGTGTCAACGTGTGTGCATGTTATCAGGCCAAAATCACCAGGGTATGTAAACTTTTGATCAGGGTCATTTGGATAGTTTCTGTTGTCACTCTGATTTAAAAAGAGTAAACACAGGTGATTGATAGTAAATGGCTTCAGCCAAACACTAACCATGAGTGAAAGAAATGTTTTTTGTTATCATTCATATTCTCTGAAAAATGGCCAAGAAATCATAAATTCTGCCAGGGTATGTAAACTTATGAGCGCAACTGTACCTAAGCACCTACCTAAAGTAGAGGGCACTACACTTGTAATAAAATCGTTATTATTTTGTGGAAATACCGTGATGTGGCAGTCACAGGGTGTATCACACCCCTCCAGCCTGTATCTTAGAATAAGAAGGAGGTGAAGCCTCCATCAATCTACATGCAATCTCCTGCCCCCATTGCGTTTAGCTGGTTAGTGGGTATGGGGGAGGGAGGGATCGGGCTGTCATTTACCACGGTGTATATGCCCACATGTGTGACTCTATAGCAGTAGCAGCTGGTGCTCAATTTTCAGCCAGCCACACCCCCCCCAGCCAGCCAATCACCCCCCACCCCCGGCGCTCAATCGCCGCTTCCCCCACCATTGCTCAATCACCGATACGCTTGCTCTAGTCACCCACCAGGCCCCCCGCCAGCCCCACACTTACCCCATCTAGGTCGCGGCTCCCCTTCCACGTCTCCTCCCCAGTCCCGGCGGTCGCTTCTCCTCCCGGCCAATCAGTCTCAGGACCCACTTCCTGATTGGCCGGAAGGGGAAACAGAAAGACATTAACAAATATTAATTTGCTAATGTCACACAACTGGGTAGCCCATTCTTTTTGAAGACAATTAGAGCTTCAGGCTCTGATCATGTGCTTAAAAAAAAAAAAAACAATTGAAATCCATGCGTCTGGTGCCCTGCATGTGGATTAGGAGGGTGGCGCCCCTGTGCCCCATATGAGCGGCCCCCACTGCTCTAGTGGCGGCCGCTCATATGTGATAGGGAGGAAATGGCACTGCTCTAGTGGCGGTCGCTCATATGCGATAGGGAGGAAATGGCACTGCTCTAGTGGAGGCCGCTCATATGCGATAGGGAGGAAATGGCACTGCTCTAGTGGAAGCCGCTCATATGCAATAGGGAGGAAATGGCACTGCTCTAATGGCGGACACTCATATGTGATAGGGAGGAAATGGCACTGCTCTAGTGGCGGCCGCTCATATGCGATAGGCAGGAAATGGCACTGTTCTAGTGGCAGTCGCTCATATGCGATAGGGAGGAAATGGCACTGCTCTAGTGGAGGCCGCTCATATGCGATAGGGAGGAAATGGCACTGCTTTAGTGGAAGCCGCTCATATGCAATAGGGAGGAAATGGCACTGCTCTAATGGCGGACACTCATATGTGATAGGGAGGAAATGGCACTGCTCTAGTGGCGGCCGCTCATATGCGATAGGCAGGAAATGGCACTGTTCTAGTGGCAGTCGCTCATATGCGATAGGGAGGAAATGGCACTGCTCTAGTGGAGGCCGCTCATATGCGATAGGGAGGAAATGGCATTGCTTTAGTGGCGGCCGCTCATATGTGATAGGGAGGAAATGGCACTGCTTTAGTGGCGGCCGCTCATATGTGATAGGGAGGAAATGGCACTGCTTTAGTGGCGGCCGCTCATATGTGATAGGGAGGAAATGGCACTGCTCTAGTGGCAGCCGCTTATATGTGATAGGGAGGAAATGGCACTGCTCTAGTGGCGGCCGCTTATATGTGATAGGGAGGAAATGGCACTGCTCTAGTGGCGGCTGCTCATATGTGATAGGGAGGAAATGGCACTGCTCTAGTGGAGGCCGCTCATATGCGATAGGGAGGAAATGGCACTGCTTTAGTGGCGGCCGCTCATATGTGATAGGGAGGAAATGGCACTGCTCTAGTGGCAGCCGCTTATATGTGATAGGGAGGAAATGGCACTGCTCTAGTGGAGGCCGCTCATATGCGATAGGGGGGAAATGGCACTGCTCTAGTGGCGGTCGCTCATATGTGATAGGGAGGAAATGGCACTGCTCTAGTGGCAGCCGCTTATATGTGATAGGGAGGAAATGGCACTGCTCTAGTGGCGGCTGCTCATATGTGATAGGGAGGAAATGGCACTGCTCTAGTGGCGGCTGCTCATATGTGATAGGGAGGAAATGGCACTGCTCTAGTGGAGGCCGCTCATATGTGATAGGGGGGAAATGGCACTGCTCTAGTGGCGGTCGCTCATATGTGATAGGGAGGAAATGGCACTGCTCTAGTGGCGGCCGCTTATATGTGATAGGGAGGAAATGGCACTGCTCTAGTGGCAGCCGCTTATATGTGATAGGGAGGAAATGGCACTGCTCTAGTGGCGGCTGCTCATATGTGACAGGGAGGGAATGGCACTGCTCTAGTGGCAGCCGCTTATATGTGATAGGGAGGAAATGGCACTGCTCTAGTGGCGGTCGCTCATATGTGATAGGGAGGAAATGTTCAGCATAGAAACTCACTGAAAACTGAGCATGTGCAGAGCTGCCACCACAGCTGCAAAATCCCTAGCTAAATTGGGGACGTGAACAGAATGGGGAGATGGAGAGCAGCAAGATCAGCCAAGTTTTTTGCAGAATACAGAAAGGCAATCTCATAGTGACTGATTGAGTATGAACAGCATAGAATACACCATTTATTTATCGTTTTTATGATGTGGGTTTAATGACACTTTAAGTATTTTCTTACCCATTGTGAATATTCTCCCAAACAAATCCTCATCATCTCACCTTGGTGTGTCAGAGGATGTGGAATTACCAGGGAGGTAATTTTGGCATCTGGAATCAGGGGACAAAAACATCAGCATATCCTGCGGGGGGTAAGCACTACATGTGCATTTGATATATGAGATATTTTATGCCAAACTTGTTTTGCTCTTTTCTCCTTTGAATAATGTCCAGCATGTCCATTGTGCTTTGTACATGTTGTATATTTTTTTGTACTTTTATTTCTTTTTGTTTTTTTCTGGAAAAGCTAAATAAAATGTTCTGATAAAAAAACAAATGATAATAAAATAAAATATATATAAAACACTTTCAGTGGTATATCTAAGAGACCACAAGGGAGCAAATAAAAGTTCATTGTTCAGGTTTATATTACAAAAATAATAAACCAGCCTGTGTCTGGCCACGCTCATTGTCATCACTTGTGTCTCCAGTCCAGCCTAGAATGGGTTAAGAAGCGATGCCCAGACTGCAGACCATCTCACCTGTTCGGCGGCGCTCAGCATTGATTTATCAAAGTTTCTCAGTCAGCAGCGGCCGGCTTTTCATTAGGACAATTGTTTCTCTCAGCCACCTAAGTGAGAAGATCTTTTCTTTATTTAATGTGAGGAGCTTGGATAAGCCCCTGCCAAGACCCGTAATTATATTCTGCAACAGACACATAATCTGGCCGACAGGACTGTGATTGCCAATACACTTGTCTGTGCTCTGTACTCCTCATTACACAGAGAAGACATTACAAATCCTGACAAGCCTTCGGCTGAAAATATGATATAACTTCCTTCCCTGCATTAAAAAAAATCTATAAAATGTGAAACTAAGTCCTCTGAAAACTGATAGTTAAACTGCTTCCTGCTGTACACAGTGTGCATGTGTGTATATATATATATATATATATATATATATACATACACACACAGTTGTGCTCATAAGTTTACATACCCTGGCAGAATTTATGAATTCCTGGCTATTTTTCAGAGAATATGAATGATAACACAAAAACATTTCTTTCACTCATGGTTAGTGTTTGGTTGAAGCCATTTATTATCAATCAACTGTGTTTACTCTTTTTAAACCATAATTACAACAGAAACTACCCAAATGACCCTGATCAAAAGTTTACATTCCCTTGTGATTTTTGCCTGATAACATTCACACAAGTTGACACAAAGGGGGTTTGAATGGCTATTAAAGGTAACCATCCTCACCTGTGATCTGTTTGCTTGTAATTAGTGTGTGTAGGCTGGGTTCACACTATCCGACACAAAAACGGTCAGACTTTTGATCCTACTGTGCCCTGCAACATCGGTCCTAATTCTGTCCTACTTCCATCCGACTTGAATAAACAAGATAAAATTTTGCTCCGACTTTGAGATAGTGACTTGTCCTTTCACCAATCAAAACAATCCCAGTGTGAGAAAAATTCCTTTTACTGCTGCTATAATCACTTAGTCGAATGTCACAAGTCGGATGTTGGAACAAGGATCCGACTTTGATCCTACTTCAATGATATTCAATGTTCTGTGGCGTCTTCTGACGCCGCAGGGCGGGATATTTTGTGTTTTCCATCCGGCGCACAGGGTGGGGCGGGCGGGGACTCCTCTCCGGCGTTCAAGGCCCCGCCTTCCCTTTGCCAGCCCACTGCACGCCGAGCATGACGTTGGCGGGGTCACGCCCGCTCATGTGGTTATAGCGGCCATGGCGGCCAGTCTTTCACTCCTTGGGTTGCCACCACTAAGCATGTCTACACTAGTATCCCCACGGCACTTTCTCATGCAATGTGAGTATTCTGTCACAGCCCGCTCCATCATCTTGGTTTCTTCCATACCTATCTCATGGTTTTGCATAATGGGCAGAAGTAGGACCAAAGTCGGACCAAAGTAGTACAGGAACCTTTTTCAAATTTGGAACGACTTGTGTCAGACCAGTTAAGACGGCTCTCATAGGGAAACATTGATTTTGTGACGTAATGCGACTTGTGCTCACAATGTCGGTCCGTTTGTCGGACAAGTGTGAACCCAGCCTAAAAGGTCAATGAGTTTCTGGACTCCTGACAGATCCTTGCCTCTTTCATCCAGTGCTGCACTGACGTTTCTGGATTCTGAGTCATGGGGAAAGCAAAAGAGTTTTCAAAGGATCTGCGGGAAAAGTTAGTTGAACTGCATAAAACAGAAAAGGGATATAATAAGATATCAGAGGAATTGAGAATGCAAATCAGCAGTGTTCAAACTCTAATCAAGAAGTGGAAAATGAGGGGTTCTGTTGAAACCAAACCAAGGTCAGGTAGACCAACTAAAATTTCAGCCATAACTGGCCTTTTTGTCAAGAGGAATGGGCAGCTTTACCACCTGAGAAGATAAAGAGCCTCATCCACAAATACCAAAAAAGACTTCAAGCCAAAACGTGTGGTGTGGCTGTTTCAAGATGCACAATAAGGAGGCACTTGAAGAAACATGGGCTGCATGGTCGAGTTGCCAGAAGAAAGCCATTACTACGCAAATGCCACAAAGTATCCCGCTTACAATACGCCAAACAGCACAGAGACAAGCCTCAAACCTTCTGGCACAAAGTAATTTGGAGTGATGAGACCAAAATTTAACTTAATACCGTGTATTGCCCCCTTTAACATCAATGACAGCTTGAATTATTTTGTGGTATTTGTGGGTGAGGCTCTTTATCTTCTCAGATGGTTTGGTTTCAACAGAACCCCTTTATTTTCCACTTCTTGAATAGAGTTTGAACACTGCTGATTGGCATTCTCAATTCCTTGGAGTTTTTTCATGTGCTGCTCCCTTTGACCTATGCATACATATATTAGTGGCAGCACGGGAGGGTGGACCATGTTCCATGCTGCCACAGTGATGATCAGGAGATGGTAGAACAGGGTCTTGATCATGTGATTGCTTTAACAGCCAATCACAGTGATCAAATGATTGGAAAGCCCATGAAATAAATAAATACCAAGTTACTTTTTTATGTAGCTTTGTTTTAGACATGCTAGTGAATGTGTGGAGTATCAACAATGGGGGACTTAGGGTCCAGAAATCGGGGCCAAAACCATGTTACTTTTATCAATTGAGGGAAGCAAATCCTGGTAGATCTGCTTGGTAAATCCTTGAGAGACTCAAGGCGGTTTTGAAGATTCTTGCAAACAAACCAACTGGGTTCAGGTGTGAAGGTTAGATTTTGCCTTTGTCATTAACAGGTTAATTCTTGATGAATGATGAACATCATTCTGACATTTTTTTTTCTATTTCCCACAGGATAACCCTCAATGGACCAAACCTTGACTGAGCGCTGCACTGGGCCGTCCAATCAGGTTGGGAACAAGGTTTCATTCTTAACCATGCAAAGTCTTTCCAAAAAAAATACATAATTAAATTTTTTTTTTACTGGTTTGTCCAATAAAATAAAAGAACAATTTGACTGACAAAAACCAACAGACCAATTTGTCCTATAAATTGTCTTGTTTTAGGGCTTCTCCGTGGTGTTTATTTCTTTGTCAGCATTCATTCCTCCACACATCCCTGCTTAACCCCATCGTCCTTTCTCATTACCCGTGTTATGTTTTCACCATTACCGCCCTGTCTGCTTTCATTTTTTATCTATTGTCCATTAAGGCCCACCTGTTTTGTCTTCCTCACCGGCATCCTGCTTTGTATGTTGAAGTCTTGGACAATGGCAAAAGAGATTTCAGTATTTCACCAGAGGCGTTATTACACAGAGCACTAAACATCTTACAAAGATAGGGAAAACATGGAACCTTTTTTTTTTTTTAATTTTGGCCTTTTCATAACATCTCACTGTTGTTTTTGAAGGATCCCTGGAGATGAGAATTCTGGCCAACTAGAGCGAGAAGAGATATGAGACCTATGATTTTAAGAAAAAACACCTTTTTGAAGAACAGTCTCTTGCTATGCATTCTTGTAGTTTCTAACTGCACACAGCAAGGTTGGAACCATAGGCTACAGCATATCCACTTGCCAACCGCCCCACAGCAGATTTACTGCTACAGAGAGGCCGCGCTGGATCACGTATATATAGGTGATCCTGCATTTCAAGGTATTGCCATTCTGTCAGTATGGAAGGCATTGATCCTCTGTTCCTGCAAAGCAGAAACATGGACCTTTGCCTTCCACTAGTACAAGCACCTCCCCCACAGAAGTAAAACACTGGCCAGGCATACAACGAACCCTTTGATCGCTCCCTGATGTTAACCCCTTCCCAGCCAGTGTCATTAGCACTGTGACCGTGCATATTTTTAGCACTGATCACTGTATTGGTGTCACTGGTTCCCAAAAAAGTGTCAAAAGTGTCAGTTAGGTTTCCGATTTGTCCACCGCAATATCACATATAACTTTTGCTCAAAGCAATCAATATACGCTTATTAGGATTTTTTTTACCAAAAATATGTAGCAGAATACATTTTGGCCTAAATTGATAAAGAAATTAGATTTTTGTTTACATTTTTTTTATTGGATGTGGTTTATAGCAGAAAGTAAAATCAGAGCCTGACGCTCTAATTGGCTTCAGAAAGGGTGGGCTACCCAGTTGTGTGATATAGTTTTCAAAATTGTCGGTCTTTTTTTGTTTATAGAACAAAAAATAAAAACTGCAGAGGAGATCAAATACCACCAAAAGAAAGCTCTATTTGTAGGGAAAAAAAGAACATCAATTTTATTTGGGTACAGCGTCGCACGACCATGCAGTTGTCAGTTAAAATAACACAGTGCCGGAAGGAAGGTGGGTAAACCTTACGGAGAGCAAGTGTATATTATTTATTGCTGCCTCCCAGTTTGGGTTGTGTATCCTTATGTATGGGAATGGAGTAATGAAACACAGAGACATACAAGACATAGACCTAGATCAGAAGGCAATAAAAGTATAGATTTATGTTTGCCCCACGCATGTTTAAATACACTTAGTGGTTGATTTACTAAAACTGGAGAGTGCAAAATCTGGTGCAGCTCTGCATAGAAACCAATCCGCTTCTAGAGTCAGCTTGTTCAGTTATGCTTTGCCAAAAAAAAAACTGGAAGCTGATTGGTTTCTGTGCAGAGCTGCACCAGATTTTGCCCTCTCAAGTTTTAGTAAATCAGCCCCTGAGGCTCGGTTCACACTGCCACAATTTGGGATCCGACTTGTGAGACCCCAAGTCGCATGACATGTAAAATCCTATGTTAGTCAATGAGAGCGGTCTTAGCACTACTTAGCACTACTGAAGTGGCTCCGACTTTAGAAAAGGTTCCTGTAGTACTTAAAGGTGACTTCTATCTAAATTGTGCCCATAGACTTTAATGGAGTCGTCTCCAAGTCGGATCCTCCTCCTATATTGATGTGATTAGGACCCAACATTACAGGAAAACAACCCAGGCATTCCCTGAAAGTTGCTTTAAAGTCGCATGAAGTAGTAATCAAGTCGCCAGCAAATCGCCCGGAAGTCACCTGGCAAAGTTGCACCGTAGGTTGCAGCAGTGTGAACCGAGCCTGTGACCTGACTGTAAATTTAAATATGCTTTGAAAAACACAAATCTATACTACAGACAAAAGAAGGTTATAAAAAAAAAAATAAAAAAAAGTGTCAGTCTCAATGGATCACATTCAGACACCTAGAGTTCATACTGCTCTTCTTGCTCTGAAAGACCAGAATCCTGATACTCCAAAGATTGTTTAATGTCCTTGCTAAGCTCTCTGGGCTCCAGGCAGACACTAAAGTTGGCCATACACACAAAGATTTTATTGTTCAGCTTGGGGCTTCTTGAAAGAAATATGACAGATTCCTCCATCCACACTAAAAAGTGCGGATTGATGAATCTCGCACTGCAGATATTGTATTCTGACACACAGAATGCCCAAACAATGCCTACATCTGAACGGACGCAGTCGCTGCTCAGCCGACAATTTTTCTGCATGCCTCCTTTGATTTTTTTCCAGTCCAAGGAGGATGTCCTGTGGACTAGTGCCACTCGGCCACCCAATGATTGAATTTCGGCCGGTTCATGAGAAACAGACCTAAATTCACTCAGTGTATGGCCAGCTTAAGGTCAGTATTACAAATTTCTTAGCATTATGCTAAATGCAGCAAACCTTGCCCGAGTCCTATTTGGTCATCCAATTGAGTTTGGGATCTCACCATTTCGAGACTTCTTTTCAATGATCACAAGACTGTTTTCCCCATGGGGTATAGTGAAAGGGCATCTTACTATTTTTTTATTATTTTTTTTTTCCAGTCATTTTTTTTTTAATTATTATTTAAAGGTTTTAAAAGTTCTTGCTTAAAGCAACGGAGTGGTTCTGCCAGGTAGGTCTCCAGGAGGGATCCACCAGGTGTCGGTGAGTGACACACACCCAGGGATGCTGGAAGAGACACACTGGAGCAGATTGGGAAGTGAGAGAGAAGGGTGCAAGAGCCAGTTGGGACTGTGGTGTCACCAGGCAGTGAAGTTGGGTTGCTGCAGCCAGGAGGGTTGGCAGGGCCGGAAGAGGGACTGACTGGGAGCAGTAGTCCACCGAGGCTAGCTTGCACACTTTTCACTTTTTGCTACACGAGAGGGGTCCAAGACCCCTGCTCGTAATGGGCGGTTCACCAAGGCCTGGCCAGAGGCAGGCTTCACCATGTGCTAGTCAGGCTTGAGAAGTGTTGTGCAGGAGAGAGGAAGAAGAGTAAACTGTGCGCAAGTTTGTGCTGAACATCCTATACCCCATCCAAGTTAAATCCCCTAATAAAAAAAAAAAACACAAGTACCGGCTTGTTCTTCCTGACTCCGGATGTGTGGAAAAGAGTGACTGAGGGCAGAGTGACAGGTGAACCACTACTTCCAGCAAACCCTACGGGGGGGCATGGCTACACAAAAAAAAAACTACACCTGCATGGTGCAGCATTGGCTTAAGCCAGTGGAGATTTTAAATTTGATATGGGCACATTAGCATCTTTATTCTGTTGTGCCCATATAGCTGCTAATGTGCCCTTATAGATGCTGTTGTGCCCATATAGCCGCCATTGTGCCCTTATAAGTGCTGTTGTGCCTATATAGCTGCTATTGTGCATCTATATGGGTACAACAGCAGCTATATGGGCACAACAGCAGCTATATGGGCACAACAACCTCTTTATGCTATTGTGCTGATATAGCTGCTGCTGCACCCATATAGATGCTGTTGTGCCCATATTATATATAGCTGCTGTTGTGCATCTATATGGGCGCAACAGCATCGATATGGGCACAATAGCAGCTATATGGACACTATAGCATAAAGATGCTATTGTGTCCATATAACTCTTATTGTAGCCATACAAATGCTACTGTCTCCTATTGTGCCCAGTGACACTGACCTTGCAGTGCTGCTGTGAATCCCACGGGCAGCGGCTACCAGCACTCGGAGTGACCAGGAGGCGGCGTGATATCAACAGCATGCCTGAAATTCCAGCCTATAGAAGAGGCATCAGCTTATGGGGCCAGCAGATGCCATTGCGGAACTGCTGCCTCTGCAGCGCTGTGGCATCGGATGATCAGGGGTGAAGGAGGGACAGTCTCTCAGACAGTGAGTCAGATGTCAGAGAGCAGCAGTAGTCAGCAGAGCAGACTCAGAAAAAAGTCTGCGGTGGCCGCAGCGGACCCTGCAAGGACCGCTCATGAACACCTTGCCGATTCCGGGGGGGGGGGGGGGGGG
>BLSH010150439.1:295945-321454 GCA_018402905.1 Glandirana rugosa | reverse complement strand
AAGAGACAGGTCCATATACTAACCCAGCCTGTCCATATACTACTCCAGCCTGTCCATATACTACTCCAGCCTGTCCATATACTACTCCAGCCTGTCCATATACTACCCCAGCCTGTCCATATACTACTCCAGCCTGTCCATATACTAACCCAGCCTGTACATATACCTGCAGACCACGGCTGGCATGTGGAAGCGATCCGGTGTTGCCATTATTTGTCTTTAGGCCGGGTCCAGAGGCACAGGTGTGGGACTGTGGGCCACGGCTAAAGAAATGGGTAGAGAGGAAAATCTTCACTTCTGCCACCTCCATCATATACACGAACAAGGGCAAAGGGGGCAGAATTAGGGGCGGGGCCAAAGGGGTGGCAAATTGAGGTTTCGACTATGGTGTCAAAAATCCTTGCACCAGCCCTGACTGCTCTAAGCAATATACACGGCTCTGCTCGATCCAACAGTACATTTCCATTTTCCCTTTGATATATAGCTCCTGTTACGTATTTACTTATGGGATGGTGCAACATCTACATTGAATATAAAGTCAAAGTTAATCTTTTAATCAGGAGCTCAATAGTTCTCTAACAAATGTGTGACTAGGAACTTCTAGACAGAATTGTATCAAAAGATCTTTGCCTCTGTTTCTCAATATTCATCATTTGTTGAAAGACGATATAAAGTGCATTAAACAACAAACAGCAGCTCTGGAGTGCCGAGGCATTTATACCTTGAAATACGTCCTTTGGAAACTCAAGACTTTATAGTTAATTACTAGAAGTTAAGAGCTAAATGCTAATTAATCACCTGTCTTCCTGACCCTGCAGTGCACTGTGCATACAAAGACTGGGAAATACAATAAAGTCAGGAATAAAGAGCTGAGATTGTACTTCCTTACCCAAGAGATCGAACATCTTCTCCGACAACCACTGAGTGATGACCGTTCTCGAATAGGAGGATATATGGGGCTCTTATCTACGCAATAAATGTAACTTTTAAGGGAATCTTTCTAAAGCCTTTTAAAAGTTTAAAGCCTCGTACACACGGTTCGACGATCCTATACAACAGGTCGTACGAACGACCGTTGCATGCTAATCCGACCGTTAGTACGCGCGATCGGAACAGCCGACGTACAACGGTCGTACAACAGAAGTTGGATGAGCAGACTAGAAAACTTGATAGTACCAACAAGCGGTCGTAGGACCGGTGTATCGTGTGTACAGAGAAGTTTGACCAACCAGTTGTATTGTGCAAAACACGCATGCTCCGAAGTCAGGAATGGCCGGACGCTAATTACATGCTCCTGAACTTTCTCTTTATACGTTCATAACACGTCACTACGTTCGGCTTGGTCGTACAATCGTTTAGTGCATTGTCAGTACGCGAGATACAACAGCCAACATACGATTTGGGCCGATCGGTCGTACGATCGTCGCATCGCGTGTATGAAGCTTTAGATATACACTATTACCAAAGTATTGGGACGCCTCCCTTTACACACACATGATCTTTAATGGCATCCCAGTCTAAAGCCTCGTACACACGGTGCGACGGTCGTATGAAAACGGTCGTAGGACTGCTTGTTGTACGAACATCCGACCGTTATTACGCGTGATTAGAACAGCCGACGTGCGACGGTCGTACAACAGAGGTCAGATGAGCAGACTAGAAAAATTTGGTTGTACAACAAGCAGTCATATGACCGTTGTATCGTGTGTACAGAGAAGTTGGTCCAACAAGTTGTATGTGCAAAACACGCACAGAAGTCAGGAACACTCGGAAGTGTCCATTCGTGTAAACCTATGTTCCTGATTCACAAATCACATGCACCTGAACTTCCTGAACCTTCTCTTTATACGTTCATAACACGTCACTACGTTCGGCTTGGTCGTACGATCGCTTAGTGCATGTCAGTATGCGAGACACAACAGCCAACATACGGTTTGGGCCGTTCAGTCGTATGACCGTCGCACCGTGTGTACAGGACTTTAGTGCATCGGGTTCAATATTGAGTTGGCCCACCCTTTGCAGCTATAACAGCCTCAAGTCTTCTGGGAAGGCTGTCCACAAGGTTTAGGAGTGCCTATGGGAATGTTTGACCATTCTTCCAGAAGAGCATTTATGAGGTCAGGCACTGATGGTGCATGAGAAGGCCTGGCTCACAGTCTCCGCTCTAAATTCATCCCAAAGGTTTTCTATTGGGTTGAGGTCAGGACTGTTAAGTTCCTCCACCCCAAACTTGCTTTTCCATGTCTTTATGGACCTTGTTTGTGCACTAGTGGGCAGTCATATTGGAACAGGAAGGAACTATCCCCAAACTGTTCCCACAAAGTTGGGAGCATGAAATGTCTTGGTATGCTGACGCCTTAAGAGTTCCCTTCAGTGGAACTAAGGGGCCAAGCCCAACCCCTGAAGAACAACCCCACACCATAATCCCCCCTCCACCAAATGGTTTGGACCAGTGCACAAAGCAAGGTCCATAAAGACATGGATGAGCGAGTTTGGTTTGGAGGAACTCGACTGACCTGCACAGAGTCCTGACCTCAACTCAATAGAACACTTTTGGAATGAATTAGAGCAGAGACTGTGAGCCAGCCACATCAGTTCTTGACCTCATAAATGGGCTTCTGGAAGAATGGTCAAACATTCCCATAGACACTCCTAAACCTTGTGGACAGCCTTCCCAGAAGACTTGAGGCTGTTATAGCTGCAAAGGGAGGGACAACTCAATATTGTACCCTATGGACTAAAGCCACTTTCACACTGGGGTGTTTTTCAGGCGCTTTTGCGCTAAAAATAGCACCTGTAAAGCGCCTGAAAACTGCCTCCCCTGCAGCCCCAGTGTGAAATCTGGAGTGCTTTCACACTGGGGCGGTGCGCTTGCAGGGCGTTACAAAAAGTCCTGCAAGCAGCATCTTTGGGGCGGTGTGGTGAGCGGTGTATACACCGCTCCTCCACCGCCCCTGCCATTGAAATCAATGGGCAGAGCTTCCAAAGCGGCTGAATACTGCCTCGGAAGCGCAGTGCGCTGGCACTTTTAGCCTCTTTTAACCCCTTGTGGGGGGTTAAGAGCGCCCCGTTGTTACTCGAATAGCGACGCAAAAGTGGCGCCTAACAGCAGTAAAGCATCACTAAAACTAACAGTGATTTACTGCTACCGCTCCAGTGTGAAAGTGGCCTAAGACTGGGATGCCATTAAAGTTCATGTGCGTGTAAAAAAGGCAGGTGTCCCAATACTTTTGGTAATATAGTGTATATTTGAATGTTTCAGTTCACTAACCTCAATAGGACAGTGGAGGGTTCAATGAAGTCTGAGACATTATTTGAAAACAGCTGCACTGATTGCCATTGGAAGTGATGCCACAGACACCTTCACAATCCTGTAAGACACTATGGAAGCATCCTAACAACGAGTCGATTTCACATTTAGCCTCTGATTTCATACAGCCCTTGGCTTTCTTGGGAAATTTAATGAGGTGTAAACTATGCATCATTCAGCGCAAACAGTTTCCATCTCTGGGTAAATTTAAAGTTGAAACTGAGATAGACAAATTTGTCACCCATGATAGAAAAACTGTAAGGCTGCTTTCACACTGAGGCTTTTACAGACGCTATTTAGCTAAAAATAGCGTCTGTAAAGTGCCTCAAAAGTCCCCCCCAATCCACCCCAATGTGAAAACCCTGAGTGCTTTCACACTGGGGCGGTGCGCTAGCAGGACGTTACAAAAAGTCGTCCTGCAAGCAGCATCTTTGGGGCGGTGAGGGGAGTGGTAATATACCGCTCCTCTACCGCCCCTGCCATTGAAATGAATGGCAAGTGCTGCCGAAGCGGCTGCACACCGCCTCGGTAGCGCTGAGCGCCGGCACTTTTAACCCCTTTTTAACCTCTTGTGGGGGTTAAAAGCGTGGCGCTCCCGCCCGCATAGCGGAGCCCTATCGCTGGTAAAACTCCGCTAAAACTAGCGGGGTTTTACCACGACCGCGGCTACCGCCTCAGTGTGAAAGTAGCCTTAGAGATAAAATATGGACAACATATTCGTATATGAAACCAAATTAGGTTTTTGTCCTTTTACTGCAATGAAATGATTGTTTTGATATACATATGGCTCAAATCATGAGTACAAAGCCAACCTGCTCTGTGGGTGCTGTGTACTTCCTTTATACATGGTGCAAATTAACCACTTCCTTACTGGGCACTTAAACCCCCCTCCTGCCCAGACCAATTTTTGGCTTTCAGCGCTGTCGCATTTTGAATGAGAATTGCGCGTACGTGCGACGTTGTACCCAAACTAAATTATATAATTTTTTTCCCACAAGTAGAGCTTTCTTTTGGTGGTATTTGATCACCTCTGCGTCATTTATGATCGGCGCTATGAACAAACAAAAAGCGATGATTTTGAAAACAGGACAATATTTTTTACTTTTTGCTATAATAAATATTAAAAAAAAAAAAAATTATTCAACAGTTTTGGCCGATATATATTCTTCTACATATTTTTGGTAAAAAATAAACGCAATCGGCGTATATAGATTGGTTGGCGCAAAAGTTATCACGTCTACAAACTATAGGAATTGATTTATGGCGTTTTTATTATTTATTTATTTTTTACTGGTAATGACGGCGCTCTGCGATTTTTATCAGGACTGCGATATTGGGGCGGACATGTCGGACATTTTTGACACTTTTTTGGGACCAATGACATTTATACAGCGATCAGAAATGTAAATGTCCACTGATTACTGTATAAATGTCATTGGCAGTGAAGGGGTTAACCTGCAGGGGGCAGTGAAGGGGTTAACTGTGTTCCCTGCATGTGTTCTAACTGTGGGGGGGCGGGGCTGGTCGGGACATAACAGATCTAACTGATCCCAGTGACAGGGATCAGTAGATCTGTCATGTCCCCTGTAACAGAACGGAGAACCGCGGTGTTTACATCGGTGGTTCACCGTTCTGCAGGTCTGACGGGGGATCGCGGGTCTCGGGCAGACATCGAGTCCGCCTGACACGCAGGCATGCCCATGCAGCATGCGGCGGGCACACGCGCCTCCTGTGAGTGCGCACCAGGAGCGCATACATGGCCAGGACGTCCATGGACGTCCACCCGGAAATTCAGATCCGCGCTGGAGCCATAGTTCGGCAATAGCGCGGATCTGAATGGGTTAAATGAATCCACTCCAGGCACTCTACCCCTGCTCTGCCAACTGGTGCTAGTAATCTGTGACCCACTCTACAATCATAGCACCCCAACCTTTGTACTGGAAAACATTCATGCTGGGCTTTTATGATGGACAGCTTCTTTATGCATGGGGGTTGATTTACTAAAGGCAAATAAACTGTACACTGCAAGTATAGTTGCTCTAAATCTTAGTAAATGAGTAGAAGATCTGCTGATGTCTATAATCCCCTCATGTACAAGCACAAGTGCTGTTTTTTTTTTTGTTTTGTTTTTTTCCTTGCACGTGATTGGGTATTCTTTGCAAAGTGAAGCATTACCTCATTTACTAAGCTCTGGAGCAATTGCAATTGCAGTGCACAGTATATTTACCCATGGTAAATCAACTCCATGGTTTGATTGGTATATCTCCATGGCACGCCATAATGGACTCAAGCGCTCAAGGCAGGGTGCTGTAACAACCAACAAAAGCCATTGTAGGGGATATAAGTAAAATATGGTGCAAGTGTAACCCAGGCTACCTAAATTGCCCATCGAACAGTGACCTCAAAATCACCTGAATCAGACTTTCTTTTCCAGGCTAAAAAGTTAAGCACAGGAATGGACCACCAGATCTCGACCAACTCTTCATAAATGGATACCAAATGGCACCTACGTGTGACAACTGGAGAAAATTACTTACCAACATAGGTACTCCTAACAAATTTACCAGAATCAGTTGCAATGTTCTGGCTCATAAGGCCTTTCTACCACACTCTCATTACAGCAGGTGGATCTTACATACAAACTGAGCTTTGTGGGATAACCAAATGGCAACCTAATATAGTCTGGTGAAGAATAGCTGCATTACTGTTTTATATATCTTTTCATGTGACAACACTGAAGAAATGACACTTTGCTACAATGTAAAGTAGTGAGTGTACAGCTTGTATAACAGTGTAAATTTGCTGTCCCCTCAAAATAACTCAACACACAGCCATTAATGTCTAAACTGCTGGCAACAAAAGTGAGTACACCCCTAAGTGAAAATGTCCAAATTGGACCCAAAGTGTCAGTATTTTGTGTGGCCACCATTATTTTCCAGCACTGCCTTAACCCTCTTGGGCATGGAGTTCACCAGAGCTTCACAGGTTGCCACTGGAGTCCTCTTCCCCTCCTCAATGACGACATCACAGAGCTGGTGGATGTTAGAGACCTTGCGCTCCTCCACTTTTCCATTTCAGGATACCCCACTGATGCTCAATAGGGTTTAGGTCAGGAGACATTCTTGGCCAGTCCATCACCTTTACCCTCAGCTTCTTTAGCAAGGCAGTGGTCATCTTGGAGGTGTGTTTGGGGTCGTTTTCATGTTGGAATACTGCCCTGCGGCTCAGTCTCCGAAGGGAGAAGACAGGGTGGATTTGATTTAAATCAAGTCAATTTAAATCACGATTAATGGGACGGCTGGTGATGCAGCGGTGACACAACAAGGTGAGGGACTTGGCGGCAGCAGGTGAGTGGATGCCCGCTAACAGGCCCTGCCATGATGGATCTGAAATGACAGGTGATCTTTGAATGTAAGGACTTATTCTTGCTGGTAGTTAGAGTCTTTAATATTTGTAAACAAAATTAAGGTTTTCTATTTAGAATAATAAGCTGTCAGGTTAGTAAAATAGCGATATCAGAACCGATTCAATCATACAGTTTGTAGTGTACATAGATTTGCAAAACAATGGGATAAAGGAATATTCCTAAACTTTGTTTTATCTCAAGGTTACTGTGAAATTGCGTGAATGCATCAATGCAGTGCATGTTATCTCAGCTTGCAGAACTTGGATTCATTGAATGAGTTTACCAAAAATGTAAATATTGCAGAATATATACAGCCTCATGCTACATAACTAAGCTCCATTTCATGCCAAATAAACTAAATTATTAATGTAGAAAAACATCTTTAGATAGATTTTTACTCCAAAAGCATTTTATTAAAAGAAATTTGATAAAAATTAAAACAAATCTGATTTAAATTAAAAAAAAAACTGATTTAAATAAAAAAAAACGTTTTTTTCTTACAAACATTGATTTTTATCCACCCTGTAAGGGGATCATGTTCTGCTTCAGTATGTCACAGTACATGTTAGCATTCATGGTTTGCTCAATGAACTGTTGCTCCCCAGTGCTGGCAGCACTCATGCAGCCCCAGACCATGAAACTCCCACCACCATGCTTGACTGTAGGCAAGACACACTTGTCTTTGTACTCCTCACCTGGTTGCCGTCACACAGGCTTGACACCATCTCACCAAATAAGTTTAACTTGGTCTCATCAGACCACAGGACATGGTTCCAGTAATCCATGTCCTTAGTGTGCTTGTCTTCAGCAAACTGTTTGCAGGCTTTCTTGTGCATCATCTTTAGAAGAGGCTTCCTTCTTTGATGACAGCCATGCAGACCAATTTGATGCAGTGTGCGGCGTATGGTCTGAGCACTGACAGGCTGACCTCCCACCCCTTCAACCTCTGCGGCAATGCTGGCAGCACTCATACGTCTATTTCCCAAAGACAACCTCTGGATATGATGCTGAGCACAAGCACACACCTGCTCCCCATTCACACCTGAGACCTTGTAACACTTAAGCCTCGTACACACGGGACGACAATCGTATACAACAGGTCGTACTAACGATCGTTGTATGCAAAATCGATCGTTCGTATGCGCGATTAGGACAGCCGACATACGACGGTCGTACAAGGGGAGTTATATGAGCTGACTAGAAAACGTGGTCGTACCAACAAGCGCTCATACGACCGTTGTATCGTGTGTACAGAGCAGCTGGTACAACAAGTTGTATTATGCAAAACACGCATGCTCCGAAGTCAGGAATGGCCGGATGCTAATTACATGCACCTGAACGTTCTTTCTGCGGTCGTACGATCATGTAGTGCAGTCAGTATGCAAGTTACATTATGCAACATGCGATTTGCGATGATCGTACGTACGATCGTCGTCCCGTGTGTACGAGGCTTAACGCGTCCCATGACAGTGGGGAGGGAAAATGGCTAATTGGGCCCAATTTGGAAATTTTCACTTTTGTTGCCAGCGGTTTAGACATTAATGTGTGTTGAGTTAGACAGCAAATTTACACTGTTATACAAGCTGTACACTCACTACTTTACATTGTAGCAAAGTGTCATTTCTTCAGTGTTGTCACATGAAAAGATAGAATAAAATATTTACAAAAATGTGAGGCGTGTACTCACTTTTGTGAGATACTGTATATATTATTATAGATTATGTCATGATTTAGCTCATTGTGGTTATTTGAACCTAGTCCTGCAGAGGAATTGATTTCACTGAGCCTGTTGAACATTAGGATTTCCTAATTGGTATTACAAAGTGTTCAAATTGATGCAACCAAGGAAGTTTCTATTATACGAGAGGGAATAAGAAGTTGGTTTGTGGGTTGGTATTTTCTTTTGTGTTCTAATCCTTCAAATCCTTCATCTTTATGAATAAAATTTGAACATAAAAAAAATGAGTTACCTGCACACCTTATTTAGTTAAAGGTAAAGTTTGCAGTATCTAAATACTAATGACAAGGAAGTGTCTGCATATGATAGCACCTGTGTGTCATCTATATGACCCATTTGGCACCATTCACACAGGGGCGACTTTTGCTCCGACTTGGGTAGCCTCAAGTCGCCCCAAGTTGCTTGACATCTGAAATCCCATTGAAATGAATGGGAGCCGTCTTAATGTACACTACCGAAGTCGGAACGACTTCAGAAAAGGTTCCTGTACTACTTCTAGGCGACTTCTATCCGACTTCTGCCCATAGAATTGAATAGAAGTCGCCTCCAAGTCGGATCCCCCATCTAAATAAAAGCGACTTTGTAGTGAAAAGAATAGAATTTATTTTTAGGCAACCCCCTCCCTCCCTTTTCTGATTGGTCAAGGCAAAGTTGCCTGGAAAAAGTCGTGTTGTAAAGTCACCTCAAGTCCCTGGAAGTCGCGCTGGAAGTCGCGCTGGAAGTCGCGCTGAAAGTCGCGCTGAAATTGCCTAGCAAAGTCGCGTCGAAGTCTGGTCGCCCCTGTGTGAATGCAGCCTTATTCAGGAGTAATTTACTAATAATTGAGCAAAATGTTTTTGCAAATCAATAATGCCCTAAGGAGATGCGCCAGTCTTGCCTGCTATATTTACTTATCAATTTAGTAAATACAGATTAAGTTCCACGACTTATAAAAACGTGCTATAAATTCAGCCTTAATAGGGATTTCAGGAATATATTCAAATATATGCAGAGCGATTACTTCCAATAACAATGAGCATAGCAAATGAGAATTGTACAAAAGAAATGCAAATGTTTTAATCTGAGCAATTAATAGTCCTCTGTTAACGTCAACTGAGCAATCAGAGACATAAAATCTAGACACATCTAGCACTTAAATGAGCAAACATGAAGCATGTGGTTCTTTAATGTTTAATAGAGTTCTTTAATGTTTAATGGAATTAAAATAAAGTGAAAACTGAGAAAAACCATAGTTCCTATTACTAAGACAAAAGTGGGGATCAGAGGGGATTTCAGATGAACTGATCATTAGGAGCTTACAAAATGTTTAGGAAGATGGGCCTGTGGCACTATAACAACCACTAAGGCCCCTTTCACACATACGGACCGTTTGTCCGTTTTTCATCCATCCGTTGAGGGATGAAAAACGGACATTAATGCAACTCTATGGAAAAACTGATGACAACTGATGATCAGCTATTTTCATCAGTTTTCATCCGCTTCCGTCAGCATCCGTTTTTTTGAACGGATGAAAGTCCTATTTTTCATCCGTCAAAAAAACGGATCGGACGAAAAACGGATGTAAACTGACGAACGGTCAGTTTTTCATCCGTTTTTGCATTGGTAGTGAATGTAAAAAAAAACTGATGAAAAACTGATGACCACTGATGAAAAACGGATGAAAAAACTGATGAAAAACTGATGACAACTGATGAAAAACGGATGAAAAAACTGATGAAAAACTGATGAACTGATGAACTGATAAACTGATGAACTGATGAACGGTCCGTGTGTGTGAAAGGACCCTTATAGTGAACATTTCTGGGATGCTTTGCACCTGGAGAGCCCCTTGACCTTGGTTAGCTGCTTTAAATAGTCCTCAGCGTATGCTCTGATTTTGTGCTAAGCCTGACCTCCTCCAGATTAAGCCCTTCCTCCATCAATAATTCAAGGGCCTGGTTGGTGGTGAGTACAATAGTTTGTTAAATTGTGGAAAGTAGTTTAGTTCTGAGTCAGGGCAGAAATTGAGGCCTATCAAAAGTGTGCACCCAGGACCCATACACACTATCCAACATTTGTTGTCAGATTTCCTTCAGAGTTACCAAAACCATGTAGTGCAAGGGCCTGCCTGATTGCATACAAATAGAAATTCTTAAGGTTTGACCTCATATTATAGGGTTTTGGTAAATCTGAAGGAAAAAATCTGCAGAAAATCTAATAGTGTGTATGGGGTCTAAGAGGCATCCGGTAAGATCAGACCTGAACCTTCATCATCTGCTGCTCATTTGTCTAGGTTCAAATCTGTGTGGGTGGTGCAGCCAGGGCTGTCTCAACAGCATCATGGGCCCCTGGACAAAGTAATACTTTGGGGCCTCTACCAGCCTGCCCTAATTTATGCGCCTACTCTCAAGAATTAAAGTATAAATAGTTGACAGAATTAAACAAATAATTATTAGTACTTTCAATAAAATTGATTTTAAACAATAAGAAAACATGCAATAAATCAAAGACTAATATACACAAAGGGCACAGTTCAGGAGCAGATCAGGAGGGCCCAATACTGGGATCAGGAGGGCAGCCTCCAGGACGCTGCCTGGGACGCTGCCATCCCGGGACAGCTTGGTAAAAAGTAAGACTGTCCCGGCACATCTGGAATGGTTGGCAAGTATGATGTTATGCAAGATTATCATGGGGCCCCCATGCACCTAGGGCCCCTTGGCAGTGCCTAGGGGGGCCCATGCATTAAGATGGCTCTTGGTGCAGCTCACGTTTTTGCGGACATAGCACCTTATTCATTTGAATGGGCTAATGTACCTACATTTCCCATAGGCAAAAAGTCCCTGACCATTTTTTTAAAACACGGCCACATGTCTACCCCCACGTCTACAAAAGAGCAACATGTTTTGGCTGTAGGTGCAAGAACGAGTACGATTTACATGCAGTCCCGCATCTGCAAAAGTGTGAACCGAGCCTAAAGTCTGGTACACACTATGAATTTTTCCATGCAACCCAGTGGGTTAAACGAAAAAAACCTGTCAGCTCCAGTCAGAGCCACTGTACTAAGATCCAATGTTAGTACAGCGATCTCCCCCGCTGAACTGTAGTGTTCTGACAGGGAAAAGGCCCCCACCCACTAGAACACTCCGACCAGCGCTCTCAGCCATTGGCTAAGAACGCTGATCGGGAGCCAGTCGGCTGCTGGTTTTCCAGCATGCATGTCCGACAGAAGCTGGCCAAACGGCCGGCTTCTGCCGGACCAGCTGCCATACACATGGGCCAAGTGTCAGCTGGTTTTTATTCAACTGGCCGATGCCATCTGGCATTTGGCCTGTGAGTACATGGCTTTACTCAGCACTGCAGCTCAGGCCTCTGCTTTAGGCCCCTTTCACACGGGCGGATCGTTCAGGTCCGCCTGTCAGTTTTTCAGGCGGGCCCGAATGGACGCCCCATTGCTCTCTATGGGGCGACGGATGTCAGCGGTGCCATGTCCGCTGACACCCGATCCACTCTGATCCACCAAAAGCAGACGGATGGAAACCCTATTTTCCATCCGTCTGGCGGATCAGTTTGGATGAACACGGACAGACGGTCCGTGTTCATCCGATTCTCCATAGGGGAGAATGGAGCTGTGACTGAACAGTCTCTGCACGAGATTGTCCTGTTATCCGCCAGCTCAGCGGGGATCAACAGATCGTGTGAAAGGACCCTTACACATTTGCCTTTATTGGTAATATAAAACAAAAAGTGTAGCACTAAAAGTAAATAAATTCACAAAGTGTCAAACAAGTATGAAAAACATATAGTGAGATATCACAAAAAATACCCTCATTTAGAGTCCATAATATTCAAATAATCCAAAAATACTAAGTAGTATACAAAGTGTCCTACGTGGCTATAAGTGGCTGTACTTCCGTAAATGCTAGATACTTGACTGTCTATCAGTAACCCAGTGGCTTCACAATTTGGAATCACTGCCAAGTATCTAGCATTTACGGAAGTATAGCTCAGCAATGGCAGCCTCCATGTGTCATGTATGATATTTTTGAGTTGATTAGAAATCATTACAGACCAACTAATGTATACCGGAGTGTGGTAACGGAGGTAATTTGGTCTACCTGCCCCACCAACTCGGTTTCAGGAAAGTGATGACATCTACCCTGAGGGACCAGTGGAGAGAGTGGTTGACCCCTGTGGTGGGTAAACCACGCAAGCTCGATTGACTCCCCAGCTGTATGGTTGAGAGAGTCCAACTGATCCGGTAAGGGGCCCCCCATTTATTTATATATCCTGCTGTTTGGAACATATTCTGCCTCTAGATGCTTTTATTGGATTTTTTTGCACGCTATTCTACTGTTATGAATGATCCACACTGAAAATTGGGACTCTTCCTTGCTACACTATAGCAGATTTTTTTAATACCATTGTTGGACACTTTGTATACTACTTCATATTTTTGGATTATTTGAATATTATGGACTCCCAATGAGGGTGAATTTATATACTTTTAGTGCTACACTTTTTGTTTTATATTTTCACTGAGCATTATATGATCTAATGCTGTGTATGCCGCTTTATTTACCCATTTGCGCATTAGATTTCTCCTTTTTTGCCCTTATTGGTTAAGCCTCGTACACACGGGACGACGATCGTACGTACGATCGTCTCAAATCATATGTTAGCTGTTGTATGTAGCATACTGACTGCACTACACGATTGTATGACCAAAGAAAGAACGTTCAGGTGCATGTAATTAGCATCCGGCCGTTCCTGACTTCTGAGCATGCGTGTTTTGCACAATACAACTTGTTGGACCAACTTCTCTGTACACACGATACACCGGTCTTATGCCCGCTTGTTGGTACGACCAAGTTTTCTTGTTTGCTTATACAACTCCCGTTGTACGACTGCCTTACGTCGGCTGTTCTAATCGTGCGCACTAACGATCGATTTCCCATACAGCGGTCGTTCGTATGACCTGTTGTATACAATCGTCGTCCCATGTGTACGAGGCTTAAGACTTTAATGCGAGGCTAACCTAATCAAGCAGTTTGTCTGTTTGTTTATGCCTATGGTTAGAGGACTGTTTGTTCCTGATTTATGCTTGAATGTTCATGCCTTGGATTTAATTTTTGGATTGTTTGGATTGTGACCATGGACTTTGTCTGCTCCTGATCTGGCCATCTGTCTAAAGCCCCATACACACTATACAATTTTCTGTAGACTTTTGTCTTCAGGTTTACCAAAACCATGTAGTGCAAGGGACTGCCTGATAGCATACAATTGAAACTCTTAAGCCCCGTACACACGGTTCGACGATCGCATACAACACACAAAAATGTTATAGTCTGCACATGCAGCTTTTGTCGTCCGAAAAATCTAAATCGGCTGTCTAAAGCACCATACTAACGATCTGAAAACTCAAAGATTGGTCGTTGTATGAAAATCCCCATCGGAAATTTGCATCGTGGTGCGGGGCTTTAAGCTGGCCATAGACTGATCAAAATTCTGCCAGTTCAACAGGGACTCACCAAATTTCAATCTGTGTGTGGCCAATGGCCATCCCTGGTCAACAGAAGGTAACCATTCAAATTCCTGCAACGAACAGATGGGAAACTGAAGCCAATTGGCTGCACCTGCTGATCAATGAATTCTGATAGCACTGGGTCCCACTGTCAGAATATAATGTCCTGGTGACGGGGGATTCTCATGGAGGAATCTGTTAACTCATTGGCTGCATGAAAAACATACTACTCATCTAGGGCCAGCTTTACAATGCTCTACTATCTGTCCTTCCAGTTGATGGCTGTTGCCATGCAAACAAAGAGGGTCTACAGTACTCCATAGCTCTACAGAGAACAATTTAAAGTGGAACTCTAGTCAGAAAATGAATTCTTGCTAGATCACTTCAGGCTGGCCTCTTTTGCAGGTATACCTTTGTAAAACATAAGTGTCTATATTGTTTAAAATCCAGTAATGCGCTGTCTCACCCTGCTCTGCACAGAGTTTCTCTCTATTCTTGGCACTGTGCAGAAAATCAGAGCCACTGTGCCAGAGAGCACATATAAGATAGAAAAGAAAGGCGAGGGAGGTGACAGGACAAACTCTGCTGACACGGGACACAAAAGAGTTAAACAAGGATAGTGTCTTATCTTATCTCCCTGATATACTCTCCTTTCTCCCTCATTGTGAAGCATCTGCAGTGTCCCTCTCTTTCCAAGCCAAGACATACAATCAAGGTTGCAAATGTACATATTTTAACCTGTACAGATCCGCGCTATAGCCGAAAGACGGCTACAGCGCGGAGCTCAATCTCCGGGACGACGTCAATAGACGTCCGCCCCTTCGCGCGCTCCCGGCCCGCGATCGCGGGCGAGCAGCAGGCAGAATCTGTGATCGCTGTGTCCCTTGGACACAGCCTATCACAGATCGTGGTAAACGGCCAATCACAGCGGCCGTTTACCACGTGATCGGTGGGTCCAACGAAAGATGATCTCAAATGTAAACATATGAGATCATGTCTCGTTGCCTGCCTTCTCTCCTCACACAGACACCGCTGTGTGAGGAGAGAGAGAGAGAGCGATCTGTTGTACGTTGATTACAGTAAGCATTACTGACTGAAATCCAATTGCTGTGCCCATCATAGTGCCACCTGTCAGTGCCACCTGTCGTCAGTGCCACATATCGTCAGTGCCACATCTTGTCAGTGCCACATCGTCAGTGCCACATATCAGTGCCATCTGTCAGTGCCACATATCAGTACCACCTGTCAGTGCCACATATCAGTGCCACCTGTCAGTGCCATCAAGTGTCACATATCAAAGTGTCATAAAGTGCCACCTGACCTGTCAGTGCCACGTGTCAGTGCCTCCTGACCTGTCATCAGTGCCACGTGTCAGTGCCACCTGACCTGTGATCAGTACCACGTGTCAGTGCCACACATCGGTGCTACCAAGTGTCATCAGTGCCACGTCATAAAGTTCCACCTGACCTGTCATCAGTGCCACCTGACCTGTCAGTGCCACGTGTTAGTACCACCTGATCTGTCATCAGTGCCACATATCAGTGCCACCTGTCAGTGCCACGTATCAGTACCACCTGTCAGTGCCACATATCAGTGCCATCAAGTGTCACGTCATCAAAGTGTCATCAGTGCTACGTGTCATAAAGTGCCACCTGATCTGTCATCAGTGCCACGTGTCAGTGTCTCCTGACCTGTCATCAGTGCCACGTGTCAGTGCCACCTGACCTCCTCTGAGTTCCTCTGAGTCTGAGCCTGAGTCTGATTCTGATATGGCCTATGAACCCGTCTCAAGTAGCGAATCAGAGCTGGACTCAGAAGAGGAATATTGTCCGCTCGCCAGACGAAGGCGCGTTGGTGAGGAGGCAATGCCATCCACCAGCACCACTGTGCCATCCACCCGCACCCCAGTCCCATCCACCAGCACCACTGTGCTATCCTCCAGCACCCCAGTGCCATCCACCAGCACCGCTGTACCTCAGCCCCAAAGGGTGAGATCCCATGCCGGCCTTCCCTACTCACTCCAGCACCCCTTGTGGCTTCCTCCCAATTCAGGAGAAGCTAGGATTCCCCCTTTTACTGCCCAACCAGGAGTCCAGGTGGACACACAAAATTTTTTGCCCATTCATTTTTTCGAATTGGTTTTTACTGAGGACATGCTGCGATCCATTGTTGCCTATATGCACACCAATTTATCGAGGCGAATCCAAACTCTTATTATTCCCGTCCCTTTGAGTGGAGAGATGTAACGGTGTAATTCCCCAAATTATGACCGGCTCTATAAGATTCGCCCAATTCTAAATTATTTTACTGAAATATTTCCCCAATTATTTACCCCGGACCAGCATATGTGTGTTGACGAATCCCTGGTAAAATTTTCCGGCAGGTTGGGAATAAAACAATTTATACCCAGCAAAAGGGCCCGCTATGGAGTGAAGGTCTACAAATTATGTGACCGAACCACAGGGTACGTTTACGCCTTCAGAGTATACGAAGGGAAGGATCTGAATCCCCCCAATTGCCCAGAATATTTAGGCACAAGCGGCAAAATTGTTTGGCAACTTATCTACCCCCTCCTGGACAAAGGCTACCACCTGTATGTTGATAATTTTTACACTAGCTTACCCCTGTTCCGGAACCTCTACAGGAAAGGTACACCAGCTTGTGGCACAGCCAGAAAGAAATCGGGCGGGCTTTCCTCAAAGACTAGTGAACACGAGGCTTGGAAAAGGAGAGACGGCGAGTCTACGGAATGAGGAAGTTCTGGCTGTGAAGTGGAGGGACCGAAGAGATGTGTACATGTTAACATCTATACACAATAATTCCCTGGTAGAGATCCCCAGAAGAAATGGCCCAATACAGAAACCCATTTGTATCCATGATTACAACCTGTATATGGGAGGAGTCAATCTAAATGATCAAATGTTGGAACCCTATTTACCAAACAGAAGAACATACCACTGGTATAAAAAAGTTGCCCTCTATTTTTTTCATTTGGCCATATACAATACCCACGTCATATATCGAAATTCCACAGTAAACCCCAAACCGTTCCTTGCCTACCAGGAGGATATAATCACCACACTTTTATACCCCAACGGCCCACCGGAAAATATTAGAACTGATGTCTGTAGTAGACTGTCTGAGCGCCATTTCCCCGATAAAATCCCTCCCAGACCAACAGGCCAAAAACGCTAGAAAAGATGCCAGGTGTGCTCTTATAGTGGAGTTAGAAGAGACACCGCTTATCATTGTGCCCAGTGCCCTTCCCAACCAGGTCTATGTATAGGTGACTGCTTCCGGCGTTATCATACCCTAGTCAATTATTGATTCCCCAGTTTCTTTTTCAAGTTTGCACCCCTTATGCCACTGCCTGCTCTGGAACTGACCCTGGCTTGTTATTGGACCATCCTTCTGCCTACCGATTTTGTACATACTTCTGCCTGATCTGGAACTGACCCTGGATTGTTATTCGACCACGCTTCTGCCTACCGATTTTATACATACTTCTGCCTGATCTGGAACTGACCTTGGACTGTTTGACCACGTTTTTTGCCTGCCTCTTGGACTGATCTAGAACCCTACAACTGGAGTAGTGGGATTTACAACACAGGGGTCTCACACATGTGAGGGGCACCAGGATGTTTTTTCTGGAAGAAGAAAACATTGTTTTTGTTTTCTCTCTCCCAGATTAGGGTCTGGAGACTCGGAGGCTTCAAAGAGATTGGGTGGGAGAAGCCTCTACCCCTATCCCCATTCTGTCCTGACCGAGGCCCTACTTCTGCCTGCTGCCTGTAGGACTTATTGCCATCATGCCTCTGCCTGCCGGATGAACGGACCACACCTCTGCTGCTACCTGGACTATGAACCATGTTTCTGCCTGCAACTAGGACCAATATTATGGCACTGTTGACAATATCTCTGTCTGCACTGACCTGGGCTGTATGTGGACAATATCCTTGCCTGCTGCCTGCACTGACTATAGTATTCATTCCTGTTGCCTGGACAATTGTGTTCGCTGTCCTATTACGAGAACCAATATTTTGGCACTGTTGACAACATCTCTGCCTGCACTGACCCTGGACTGTATATGGACAATATCCCTGCCTGTACTATGGACAGTTTTCCTGCCTGTTGCCTGGACAATTGTGTTCGCTGTAGCTGACCAAGTCCCTGCCTGCTGCCTGGACCAGTGCTATCCTCCTGTGGACAGCTGCAATACTAAAACCACAGGTAATGTTTTGTTTACCCTTTACTCAGCAAAATGTATTTTTGGGTGTAATTCTTGGTATTTGTAATGCTATGTGTCTTTAGAACACCTGACGGTCTTCCTTGCATTTTGGGCCTCTGTATGTGTCCAGGCTGTGTAAAAGTCTCACACAGGTATTGCCATACTCAGGAGGAGTAGCAGAATGTATTTTGGGGTGTCAGTTTTGCCATGTACATGCTATGTGTTGGAAATACCTTATAAATGGACAACTTTATGTAAAAAAAAGTGTTTTCATTTTTTTCCTACATTTTCCAAAAACTTCTGGAAAAAAATGAACCGTTCAAAAGACTCATCATGCCTCATAGATTATACTTTGGGGTGTTAGCTTTCCAAAATGGGGTAATTTTGTGGACGTTTCCATTGTCCTGGTGCTCCAGGGCCTTCAGAATTGTAATAGGTGGTCGAGAAATGAGATGTGTTATTAATGCTTCTAAAACGCCTGGAGGTGCTAGTTCAATGTTGGGCCTCTGTATGTGTCCAGGCTGTGTAAAAGTCTCACACATGTGGTATCGCCATGCTCAGGAGGAGTAGCAGAATGTATTTTGGGGTGTCATTTTTGCCATGTACATGCTATGTGTTGGAAATACCTTATAAATTGACAATTTTATGTAAAAAAAATGCGTTTTCATTTTTTTCCTACATTTTCCAAAAACTTCTGGAAAAAAATGGACCATTCAAAAGACTCATCATGCCTCATAGATTATACGTTGGGGTGTTAGCTTTCCAAAATGGGGTCATTTTGTGGGCGTTTCCATTGTCCTGGTGCTCCAGGGCCTTCAGAATTGTAATAGGTGGTCGAGAAATGAGATGTGTAATTTATGCTTCTAAAACGCCTGGAGCTGCTAGTTCAGTGTTGGGCCTCTGTATGTGTCCAGGCTGTGTAAAAGTCTCACACATGTGGTATCGCCATACTCAGGAGGAGTAGCAGAATGTGTTTTGGGGTGTCATTTTTGCCATGTACATGCTATGTGTTGGAAATACCTTATAAATGGACAACATTATGTAAAAAAAAATGAGTTTTCATTTTTTTCCTACATTTTCCAAAAACTTCTGGAAAAAAATGAACCATTCAAAAGACTCATCATGCCTCATAGATTATAAGTTGGGGTGTTAGCTTTCCAAAATGGGGTCATTTTGTGGGCATTTCTATTGTCCTGGTGCTCCAGGGCCTTCAGAATTGTAATAGGTGGTCGAGAAATGAGATGTGTAATTTATGCTTCTAAAACGCCTGGAGGTGCTAGTTCAATGTTGGGCCTCTGTATGTGTCTGGGCTGTGTGAAAGTCTCACATATGTGGTATCGCCATACTCAGGAGGAGTAGCAGAATGTATTTTGGGGTGACATTTTTGCCATGTACATGCGATGTGTTGTGTATTACCTTATAAATGGACAACTTTATGTAAAAAAAATGCGTTTTCATTTTTTTCCTACATTTTCCAAAAACTTCTGGAAAAAAATGAACCATTCAAAAGACTCATTATGCCTCATAGATTATACGTTGGGGTGTTAGCTTTCCAAAATGGGGTCATTTTGTGGGCGTTTCCATTGTCCTGGTGCTCCAGGGCTTTCAGAATTGTAATAGGTGGCCGAAAAATGAGATGTGTAATTTATGCTTCGAAAATGCCTGAAGGTGCTAGTTCAATGTTGGGCCTCTGTATGTGTCCAGGCTGTAAAAATGTCCCACACATGTGGTATCACCATACTCAGGAGAAGTAGTAGAATGTGTTTTGGGGTGTCATTTGAGGTATGCATATGCCATGTGAGAGAATAACCTGTTACAATGACAATTTTGTAAAAAAAAAAAAAAAAAAAATCTTCATTTTGCAAAGAATTGTGGGAAAAAAATGACAACTTCATAAAACTCACCATGCCACTTACTAGATACCTTGGAATGTCTACTTTCCAAAAAGGGGTCATTTGGGGGGTATTTGTACTTTGCTGGCTTTTTAGGGTCTCATGAAATGAGATAGGCCGTCAGTACATCAGGTGTGATCAATTTTCAGTGATTTGCACCATAGGTTGTAGACTCTCTAACTTTCACAAAGACCAAATAATATACACTAATTTGGGTTATTTTTGCCAATGATATGTAACATTATAAATTTTGACCAAAATTTATGAAGATAAATTACTAATTTGCAAAATTTTATAACAAAAATGACGCAAAATGCGTTTTTTTTCAAAATTTTCGGTCTTTTTTTAATTATAGCGCAAAAAATAAAAAACCCAGCGGTCATTAAATACCACCAAAAGAAAGCTCTATTTGCGTGAAAAAAAGGACGCAAATTTCATATGGGTACAACGTTGCATGACTGAGTATTTGTCATTCAAAGTTTGAGCGCACTGAAAGCTGAAAATTGGTCTGGGCAGGAGGGGGGTTTAAGTGCCCAGTAAGGAAGTGGTTAATAGCAGAAAGTGGGACATATAGTTTTTGAGACCAAGCAGAGGCAGAGCATGTGCAATAAGGTAGTGACTACTCTGGGCTTCAACAAAATGGCAGCCTCCAGCAAGAAGAAACAGGAGCAATGCTGGAGGCAATCTGGAGGCAATTTGCAGCACACACTGGTTTTGGTGGCATCATTGTTAACGTGGAATGTATGTTTTTTGTTAAAGAAAATTAACTGTTATCAAACTGATATGGTAGGGTTGCCACCTCATCCCTTTAAACCCGAACACATATGAATTACACATATTCTGAGGCCAATTGAATGCAGATAAGGCACCAAGTGAGTTTAATTACCACCTTAATCAACCAGAGAATCTGTGTAATTCATATGTGTTCGGTTTTAAAGGGATGAGGTGGCAACTCTATGATAAGGGTAAAGTTCCACTTTACAGAACACTTGGAACAAAGCCATCCCAGATGTTTTCATATTCAAATATATCCAAGGACATGGTAAAAATGTCAAAATTGTTATTGTTTTAAACCAATGGCATAATATATATATATATTCAATGTGCAGTGCCTTGAAAAAGTATTCATACACCTTGAAATTTTCCACATTTTGTCATTTTACAACCAAAAATGTAAATGTATTTTATTGGGATTTTATGTGATAGACCAACAGAAAGTGGCACATAATTGTGAAGTGGAAGGAAAATGATAAATGGTTTTCAAAATTTTTACAAATAAATATGTGAAAAGTGTGGGGTACATTTGTATTCAGCCCCCCTGAGTCAATACTTTGTAGAAACACAGTTCTCTGCAATTACAGCCTCAAGTCTTTTGGGGAAGTGTCTACCAGCTTTGCACATCTAGACAGTGACATTTTTGCCCATTCTTCTTTGCAAAATAGTTCAAGCTCTGTCAGATTGGATGGAGAGCATCTGTGAGCAGCAATTTTCAAGTCTTGCCACAAATTCTCAATTGGATTTAGGTCTGAACTTTGACTGGGACATTCGAACACATGAATATGCTTTGATCTAAACTAGTAGCTCTCAGCCCTGTCCTCAAGTACCCCCAACAGGCCATGTTTTGGGAATTCCTCTTAGATAAAATAGCTGATCTGAAATACCAAGCCATTGACTCTGATTTAAAGCATCTGTGCAAGATAAAGGAAAACCTGCAAACATGGCCTGTTGGGAGTACTTGAGGACAGTGTTGAGAACCACTGATCTAAACCATTCCATTGTAGCTCTGGCTGTATGTTTAGGGCCGTTGTCCTGTTTGAAGGTGAACCTCCACCCCAGTCTCAAGTCTTTTGCAGACTTTAACAGGTTTTCTTCTAAGATTGCCCTGTATTTGGCTCCATCAATCTTCCCATAAACTATGACCAGCTTCCCTGTCCTTGCTGAAGAAAAACATCCCCACAACATGATACTGCCACCACCATGTTTCACGGTGGGGATGGTGTGTTCAGGGTGATGTGCAGTGTTAGTTTTCCGCCACACATAGCGTTTTGCTTTTAGGTCAAAAGGTTCAATTTGGGTCTCATCTGACCAGAGCACCTTCTTCCAAATGTTTGCTGTGTCCCCCACGTGGCTTCTCGCAAACTGAAAATGGGACTTCTTATGGCTTTCTTTCAACAATGGCTTTCTTCTTGCCATTCTTCCATAAAGGCCAGATTTGTGGAGTGCACGACTAATAGTTGCCCTGTGGACAGATTCTCCCACCTGAGCTGTAGATCTCTGCAGCTCCTCCAGAGCTACCATGGGCTTCTTGGCTGCTTCTCTGATTAATGCTCCCCTTGCCCGGCCTGTCAGTTTAGGTGGATGGCCATGTCTTGGTAGGTTTTCAGTTGTGCCATACGCTTTCCATTTTTGGATCATGGTTTAAACACTGCTCTGTGAGATATTCAAAGCTTGGGATATTTTTTATAACCTAATTCTGCTGTAAGCTTCTTCACAACTTTATCCCTGACCTGTCTGGTGTGTTCCTTGACCTTCGAGATGCTGTTTGTTCACTAAGCTTCTCTATCAAACCTCTGAGGGCTTCACAGAACAGTCATATTTATCTTGAGATTAAATTATACACATGTGGACTCTATTTACTAATTAGGTGTCTTCTGAAGGCAATTGGTTCCACTAGATTTTAGTTAGAGGTATCAGAGTAAAGGGGGCTGAATACAAATGCATGTCACACTTTACATATTTATTTGTAAAAAATGTTGAAAACCATTTATCATTTTCCTTCCACTTCACAATTATGTGCCACTTTGTGTTGGTCTATCACATAAAATCCCAATAAAATACATTTACTTTTTTGGTTGTAACATGACAACATGTGGAAAATTTCAATGGGCATGAATTCTTTTTCAAGGCACTGTGTATGGGTATATATATATATATGGCAAGGGGACATCGGTTGCATCAGAAAGCCTTTTCATCAGTTTAAAGCAGGGGTCCTCAAACTATGGCTCTCCAGTTGTTCAGGAACTACAATTCCCATCATGCCTAGTCATGTCTGTGAATGTCAGAGTTTTACAATGCCTCATGGGATGTGTAGTTCCACAACAGCTGGAGGGCCGTAGTTTGAGGATGCCTGGTTTAAAGCCTCATACACACGGGACGACGATCGTACTTACAATCGCCTCAAATTGTATGTTGGATAATGTAACTTACATACTGACTGCACTACACGATCGTACGACCAAGGAAAGAACGTTCAGGAGCATGTAATTAGCATCCGGCCATTCCTGACTTTGGAGAATGCGTGTTTTGCACAATACAACTTGTTTTACCAACTGCTCTGTACACACGATACAACGGTCGTATGAGCGCTTGTTGGTACGACCAAGTTTTCTAGTCTGCTCATACAACTCCCCCTGTACGACCGTCGTATGTCGGCTGTTCTAATCGCGCATACGAACGATCGATTTTGCATACAACGGTCGTTAGTACGACCTGTTGTATACGATCGTCGTCCCGTGTGTACGAGGCTTAAGAAAGGCTTCTTTACAATATGAGTAGTGGTTAAGATGTGGAATGGATTATTACATGCCAAAAACATGGGAATGAAAAAAACAATAAACATGTAATATTCTTGTAGCTAATAATATCTAGTGTTTTTGTAAAATGATTAAACTATGAGGGAAACATTCTGATCCATGCAACTGAGCTAACTGTTAGGAAATAATTTTTCTTTCCGTCTCATATGGCAAAATTCTCTACAGTTCTACTTGGGGATTTGTTTTGCCTTCCTGTAAGGCAGTGGTTCTCAACTCCGGCCCTCGGGACCCACTAACAGGCCAGGTTTGCAGGATAACTGAAATACATCACAGGTGATATCATTTGCTGCTCATTGATTGCAGTGTTCTGGTCTGCATCTCCCCAAGGTAATACTTAAAATCTGGCCTGTTGATGGGTCCTGAGGACCGGAGTTGAGAACCACTGATGTAAGCCAAAGCTGCTAGAGTCACGAAAAGTATGTAATTTAAGGCACAAAAGTTGACTTTGCTAAGCTGAACACTCCGGTGTGACTGGTTAATATGTCTTCTAGTTTTATGTAATGCCATTTTAATATGCCTTTTACTTTTTTTAATAGTTTCTTGTAACATAATTTAAAACAAACAGCCCCAAAAGGTCCATGACACTCCAACAGATACAATAACCTCTAAACCAAGCACTGGCCAACTCCACATTGAGCAGTTTATCAGTTCCTCATACAGACTGGATGTTATTGTAAAAGAACAGATCTAAGAGATTATAATTAGATTCTGGTGAGAATTAAAGGATTAGCCCTACCATTCCAACTTGTCTCAGAAATTGGTAATTAAATCAGGGTTTGTCCAGGTGCAGTAATCAGTTGCCAGGAGAACAGAAGGATGAGGGTCCTCGGCTGCTGCTTAAGTGTCATTTGAGAAGCAAGTCCACCATCATTAATTGCTGGGTCCCTGTATGGAGAAGATACCCAAGAAACAGTCTCCATATAGGTAGGACAATTAAATACTGCATGCTAGGTCCTAGAAGTCAGATGATCCAACCAGCATGCACATACTTTGTATAAAGATTGCGATGTGAATGTAAATGCTCAGTTTGGCTGGGTAGCCGAGCAAGCATCCCTTGTGATCTGCAATGAACAATAATGACTGTCCAAGAGCATCCAGTATGGACAATTGATTCTTATTCCAAGATCGGTTGGCCATGGGGGAACTGCCGAAGTCACAGAATTATATAGACATAAAATCGATTCTTGAATCAAGCATTATCAGCTAAATTGGGTGATGATCAACTCACATCTATAGTTAGCCTGAGACATAGGGGAGCCAAGGAAACGCCATGGTTGTGGGTTCCTAAGGCTGATATAAGAGTGTATTTATTTTTATTAGAAGGTAAGCACACTGATAAATGGGAGCTTTTACATATTTACAATTTATAGGGCTATAACACCATTCAAAAATGATGATCATGTATATGGGAAGTTTGGACATTTACAGTCCGATCAAAAGCTCTGCTTTTTGTGTTCAGCCTCGTCAATTCTGCCGAGAGTATCCCTTAGTAACAAAAACACTGCATTACGTTGAAGACGAGAAGTACAGCCAGGTTCTTAGCCTGATCACACTTGGGTCGGAGTCCCAACGGTAGTAGGGAAATTAGGACCTGTGTGTACTTAATGTGTCCAAGACACCGACTAAATTCACCACTAATTTGAGTGAACCTCGGAGTAGACGTAAGTTAATCGGAGTCTTGGACATATTAAGTATACACAGGACCTAATTTCCCTACTACACCGTTGGGATCCTCGAAAACTAGCCTGACATTTACAGGTTTGAAGGGTATATGTACTAGTAGTAAAAACTTACCACAATATCGGGATATTTAACATTTATACATTTTCGAGGGTAAATAGT
>BLSH010150439.1:276529-295935 GCA_018402905.1 Glandirana rugosa | reverse complement strand
GCCCCCCCCCCCCGCCCCAAAGCACCCATACTCCCCATGTTGAGAGCACGCGGCCTGGTATGGTCCAGGAGGGAGGGGGCTGCTCGCTCGTCCCCACCCCCTTTCCTGGCCTGCCGGGTTGCGTGCTCGGATAAGGGTCTGGTATGGATTTTGGTGGGGACCCCATGCTGTTTTTTTCGGCATGGGGTTCCCCTTAAAATCTGTACCAGACCAAAGGGCCTGGTATGCTCCTGGAGGGGGACCCCATGCCAGTTTTTTTTTTTAATTTGGCGTGGAGTTCCCCTTCAAGATCCCCAGAGCACAAGGTGCATGGCATTGTCGGGATCAAAGTCGGATCCCTGTTCACAGACAAACGGTCCGACTTTGACCCCATGTAGGACCGTAAATCGCACAGCAAAGTAGGATCAAAGTAGGACCGTTTTTTTGTCAGATAGTCTGAACCCAGCCTAAAAGCTCCTGGTACAAATACTTAGATATATATCAGGTGAATGTGTAAATTTATGACTATGGAGAGGTGAGGGCGCACACTATATAGACATACTGTACCTGGTACCAGCCTCTTTAAGGGTACATTTACAGCAATATTACTAGACTATTAAGTATAGACCATAACAAATAAAGAAAATAAATATGTGGTTGGCAGATGGAATGAAAAGAGGAATGCAAAGCTCTGTATATTAAATCAAGAAAACAACGTCTTAAAGCCTATGCCAAGGCAAAGAAAAAAAAAACATTTCTGGCATACATTATCTTTTTAAAGATGCTGCACGTACAGCAAAATATCTTGTGATATATCGGACTATAGCGTGCTCCTGCTGTCCTCATTGACATGACAACACAGCTCTGAATTCCTAATCACATGGTGTCAGCCCTGCCTACTTCTTTTCTGATGCATTACAAAGAAAACAGACCTCTCCTCATCTCCTCCCCCTCCTTGTGCACCGAGAGTTATCAGCTCACAAGATTCCTGCAACCAACTGGAACTGTTTTGCTATTACTGAACCGTTACAGCAAAACACCTTCCATAGTATATTTTGCAGACCAGAAGGGTGCAAGTAAGAGAAAAGAAGCCTTTGCATAGCTCTGCCAGGTCCTATAGACCAAAATGTGGAGACAAGGTGGTGCCAGAGCAGAACAAAAAGAACAGGAAGGAGGAAAAGGTTGGACTCCATGGACTAATACATCTGTATTTTTTATTTCAACACAGGATCAATTACCCAAGAACATAAAAAAAAAAATATCTAGGTAGGTGAAGTTCCTCTAAGGAGGGCAGTGAGGTGCATATTTTGGGCAGAGGTGACCACTTGTTCACAAAACAAGTGGTGTGAAAGAGGCCATCTACATTAAACTGGTACAACCTTCCCTAAACAGGGGTGAAGGGTTTCAAAGCCCTTTGTCTTCCATATACAGTATCTCACAAAAGTCAGTACACCCCTCACATTTTTGTAAATATTTTATTTTATATTTTCATGTGACAACACTGAAGAAATGACACTTTGCTACAATGTAAAGTAGTGAGTGTACAGCTTGTATAACAGTGTAAATTTGCTGTCCCCTCAAAATAACTCAACACACAGCCATTAATGTCTAAACTGCTGGCAACACCCCTAAGTGAAAATGTCCAAATTGGGCCCAATTAGCCATTTTCCCTCCCCGGTGTCATGAGACTCATTAGTGTGAAGCTCCGTACACACCATCAGAAAATCGTACGGAAAATACCTCTTTCGAAGCGATCATACAATAATTGGGTCGTTAGTACAGCGCTTTCAAGAGCCGATCATGACAGTTCATCCAATGTTCTCCGTCCGGAAATGATCAAACGTGCAAGAAAAAATTTCTCCCACGGTGCCTGATCGTATGATTTTCGTTTAACCAGTACAGCTGTTGTTCGAAAATGCAATACAAATACATTACAACCCATCATATTGCTCCTGATTTTTTATTCTGTCGTGCGACAATTTTCGTGACAAAAGAAACCTCTTCCAATTCGATCTGAGATTAGCATGCAAAGAAAACTGGATGATCATTCGTCCGATAATCTCATCGTGTGTACCGGCTGGGCATACAAGGTCTCAGGTGTGTAAAATTTGGTGTTATTGCTCTCATTCTCCCATACTGGTCAATGGAAGTTCAACATGGCACCTCATGGCAAAGACTTCTCTGAGGATCTAAAAAAAAGAATTGTTGCTCTACATAAAGATGGCCTAGGCTATAAGAAGATTGCCAAGACCCTGTAACTGAGCTGCAGCACAGTGGCCAAGGCCATACAGCGGTTTAATAGGACAGGTTCCACTCAGAACAGGCCTCAAAATGGTCGCCCAAATAAGTTAAATGCACATGCTCAGCGTCATATCAAGAGGTTGTAGACGTATGAGTGCTGCCAGCATGGTTGAAGGGGTGGGGGTCAGCCTGTCAGTGCTCAGACCATATGCCGCACACTGCATCAAATTGGTCTGCATGGCTGTCATCCCAGAAGGAAGCCTCTTCTAAAGATGATGCACAAGAAAGCCCGCAAACAGTTTGCTGAAGACAAGCAGACTAAGGACATGGATTACTGGAACCATGTCCTGTTGTCTGATGAGACCAAGATAAACTTAATTGGTTCAGATGGTGTCAAGCGTGTGTGGCGGCAACCAGGTGAGGAATACAAAGACAAGTGTGTCTTGCCTACAGTCAAGCATGGTGGTGGGAGTGTCATGGTCTGGGGCTGCATGAGTGCTGCTGGCACTGTGGAGCTACAGTTCATTGAGGGAACCATGAATGCCAACTTGTACTGTGACATACTGAAGCAGAGCATGATCCCCTCCCTTTGGAGACTGGGCCACAGGGCAGTATTCCAACATCATAACGACCCCAAACACACCTCCAAGACAACCACTGCCTTGCTAAAGAAGCTGAGGGTAAAGGTGATGGACTGGCCAAGCATGTCTCCAGACCTAAACCCTATTGAGCATCTGTGGGGCATCCTCAAACGGAAGGTAGAGGAGCGCAAGCTCTCTAACATCCACCAGCTCTGTGATGTCATCATGGAGGAGGGGAAGAGGACTCCAGTGGCAACCTGTGAAGCTCTGGTGAACTCCATGCCTAAGAGGGTTAAGGCAGTGCTGGAAAATAATGGTGGCCACACAAAATATTATCACTTTGTGCCCCATTTGAACATTTTCACTTAGGGGTGTACTCTGTTTTGTTGCCAGCGGTTTAGACATTAATGGCTGTGTTTTGAGGGGACAGCAAATTTACACTGTTATACAAGCTGTACCATCACTACTTTACCTTGTAGCAAAGTGTCATTTCTCCAGTGTTGCCACATGAGAAGATATAATAAAATATTTACAAAAATATATGAGGGGTGTACTAACTTTTGTGAGATACTGTACAATGCCATTTTATTATCTTTAACAGGGTGGTTTCACAAAATTTGCAACTTCCAATTTTGTTCTTGGGCAATTAACATCTGCCTTGACACATTCCATGCTGATTGAATTAAAGTTAATTTTTACTCTTTGTGGCCCCCCAAAAGCTCCTGCCATATTGTGCAAGTGTCACCAGCATATTTGCACACTATGTCAGACTAAAGCCTGATACACACTATGGGGTTGATTTACTAAAGCTTGAAAGTGCAAAATTTGGTGCAGCTCCAAACAGAAACCAATCAGCTTCAAGGTTTTATTGTCAAAGCTTGATTGAACAAGCTAAGGTTAGAAGCTGATTGGCTAGCATGCAAAGCTGCACCAGTTTTTGCACTCTCCAGCTTTACTAAATCAACCCCTATATGTTTTTTTTTTTTTTCGTTCAACCCAACGGGCTAAAAGAAAAAAAAAAACGAAGAACTCGAGAGGAGATCCTGTACTAACAATCCGATGTTAGTACAGCGCTCTCCCCCGCTGAGCTGTTGTGTTCAGACAGGGTCAAACCAGTCAGCGCCCTCAACCATTGGCTGACAGCGCTGATCAGATGCCGATCGGCAGACCTTTTTCAGTCATGCCGATACGACAGAAGCCGGACGTTTGGAAAGCTTCTTTCGGACTGGTTGCTATACACACGAGCCAAATGTTGAACGGTTTCTATTGAACCAGCCGATACCGCCCGATGTTCAGCCCATGTGTATGGACCTTAGCCTCCCAAAGTGCAACTCCAGCAACGTAAAGACCGCATTTCCCATTATCACTCTGTCGCCATTCGTTTTTTCTTCTCCCTGTTTCCTTTTGGGTCCTGAGTCCTCAGCCTTCTCTATTGACTGGCCATGAATGACCTAATGCCTAGTGCACACACCGAATGGCGGTAGACATTGGCCGGTTCATTAAAAATCGGCCGACGTTTGGCCCATGGGTATGTCAGTCGATCCGACAGAAGCTGGACGTTTGGCTAGCTTCTGTCAGCCCAGTGGCTCCCGATCAGCGCTCTCAGCCAATAGCTGAGAGCGCTGACCAGAGTGTTCTGGCGGAGGGCTGTCCCCCTGTCAGAACAAAACAGCTCAGCATGGGAGATTGCTGTACTAACATTGGATAGTTAGTACAGCAGGTCCGACCTGAGCTGTCAGGTTTTTTTTTTTTGTTCAACACGCTCGGTTAAATGAAAAGAAAAAAAATGACATCTCAGGTCGGAGCCGCTGTACTAACAATCCAACGTTAGTACACCTTGATTTACTTAGAACTCTCTGAAAGAGCAGGTTCAATCTCCTTACAGTTGTTGAAGGTTTATGGCATTGCATTTATTATTTGCACCTATGTGTTGAGGAACAGAGGTGAGAGGTCTGATATAGCTACAAGCCATTCCCTTGCCCTTCTGCTGCCTGTTCACATAGGCAGTGTATATACATATGCATTCTATGCATTAAGATAATAAACCTCCTGTGTGTAGCAGCCTCCCCTAATTACTTACCTAAGCCCCTTCTCTCTGCAGTGATATCCACGAGTGTCTTAGCTGTCCCAGACACTCCTCCTGATTGGTTGAGACACGGCAGTGGCACCATTGGCTCCTGCAGCCGTCAATCTAAATCAGTTAACCAATCAGGGGAGAGAGGGGACAGGGTTGGGTCGGGGCTCCATGTCTGAATGGATACATGGAGCTCTGACTCGGCTCGGGTGCCCCCTGTAGCAAACTGCTGGCTGAGGGGGCACTCACCAGAGGGAGGGCCCAGGAGAGCAGAAGAGGGACCCGAGAAGAGGAGGATCTCTCCCAACTTCACAGAGGTGAGTATAACATGTTTGTTATTTTAAAAACAAAAAACAAAAAAAAGGAGACTTTTCAATCACTTTAAGAGGGACTGGACTGTAGGCACTGGGAATAGAAAATGTCCCAATGTCAGTGGGAATAAACAGTGCCCTGTCTTTAGTGTCAGTGGGAGGAATAGCACCGCATTGTTGGTGTCATTGGGCCCATTTGTTGGTGTCATTGGGAGGAATTGTGCCCCATCTCTGGTGTCATTGGGAGGAATTCTGACCCTTCATTGGTGTCACTGGGGGGGAAATTCTGCCCCATTGTTGGTATTAGTGGATGAAAATAAAAGCAAGCAAAGGGCCACAGTTTGGAGACCACTGAGATAAACCATAGTGCTCTGGGAATTCTTTGTTGTGTTGTAAATGCTTTACAAACAATTTTTTCAAGATGGTTAACATCTTGGAGCTGTGATGCACTAAAATGCAGTTCAGGTGTGTTGTGCTGAAATGCCATTTAACATGAATGGCATTGGCACCACAACACACTGAGGTTTGTGCGATATCGCAAAGCAAATAATTAAATCTGATCTTATACATTGGATCAGGGCTGGTGCAAGTATTTTTGACATCCTAGGCGAAACCTCATTTTGCCGCCCCCCCCCCATTGGCTCCGCCCCTGACTACACCCACTTTGCCCTGTCCATGTATACGATGGAGGTGACGGAGGTGGAGATTTTTGCAGCGCCTCTCTACCTATTTCTTTAGCCGTGGTCCACATGCCCGCACCTGTGCCTCTGGACCCGGCCTAAAGACAAATCATGGCAGCACTGGCTCGCTTCTTCATGCCAGCCATGGTCCGTAGGTATATGGACAGGCTAGGGTAGCATATGAACAGGCTGGGGTAGTATATGGACAGGGGCTTGGCGCCCTGGGCGACAGTGCACCCTAGGCGGCTGCCTACTCCGCCTAGTGGTAGAGCCGGCCCTGGGTAGGACGGGGTAAGTTTTAAAAAAAAGTTTGTCACAGGAAGAGAACCAGTGGGTTGAATGAAAAAAAAAAAACAGACAGATCCCCGCATCAGAACAACAATGTGTGGTGTGGGGATCTCTCCCACTGTGCTTGTGCATTCTGACAAAGGGGACTTCTGAATACACTGATCAGCGCTTGTAACCATTGGCTGCAATGCTAGTTTTCCAGCAGGACCATTTGATAGAATCCAGCCTTTAGACCAGCTTCTGTTAAACAGACAGTGGTACACACGTACTTAAAGTTGGCCAGAACCAGCCACCTGTTAGTACGTACGTAACGGTCTATACACTTGTAAGTGATTCAAGTATATTGTATGTGGTACATCTAGATGTGGAAGAACTGGCTTCACAAAGAAAGCTGTACATTTTTTTTTAAGTAGAAACGGATATTTGCAGATTCTTACATTTACTGAAAATTTCCCTTCAAATTCCGTTTTCATTAACCACTTCACGACTGCGCTCATATGACGACCTCCCATGCTCGAGCTAACCACGCGCCCCCTGTGGCACGCACCAGAAGCAATCTGTGACCGATGCTTCCTTCGGGCACAGCTGATCACAGATCAGGGTATAGAGCCAATCACAGCGGCTCTTTACCATGTGACCAGCTGTGTCCAATCACAGCTGATGACAGTGTAAACAGGATTTGCTGGTTATCAGCAATCCTCTCCTCGCACTGACAGCGCGTGAGGAGAGGACAGCCAATAACTGGCAAATCCACACATGGGACATCTACACTGATAATCAGAGCACTGATCAGCAGTGTCCTGATTATCAGTGCAGCCCCAACAGTGCCCACCAGTGCTGCCAATTGGTGCTCATCAGTGCTGCTTGTCAGTGCCCATCAGTGCTGAATGTCAGTGTCCATCAGTGATGCCTATCAGTGCCGCCTATCAGTGCAGCCTCATCAGTGCCTCCCCATCAGTGCCCATCAGTGCCACCTCCTCAGTGCCCATCAGTGAAGCCTATCAGTGCCCATTAGTGCAGCCTATCATTGCCTATCAGTGCAGCCTAGCATTGCTGTCAGTGCAGCCTCATCAGCGCACATCAGTGAAGGAGAAAAATTACTTATTTGCAAAATTTTATAACAGAAAGAAAAACTTTTTTTTTTTTCAAAATATTCTGTCTTTTTTTGTTTGATTAGCTAAAAATAAAAAACCCAGTGGCAACTAAATACCACCAAAAGAAAGCGCTATCTGTGATATGATAAAAATTTTGTTTGGTTACAGCATTGCATGATCGCGCAATTGTCATTGAAAGTGTGACAGCGCTGAAAGCTGAAAATTGGCCTCGCCGGGAAGGGGGTGAAAGTGCCCGGTAGGCGAGTGGTTAAGATATGTTGGCAATTCCATCCTGTATTAAATGTAACTACACAGTCATAATAAAATCCTGAAGCTACATTAATAAATTAATAAAAAATAAAATAGCTACATTCATAACTGTTATTCATATAATAGACATGTGTGGCTTTTATTTTAAATGAACAATAAAACATATGTAAAATATATTTATTTATTTATTCCGTTCTCTATGCAAGTTCACCTCGGTTTAATTGGTCATTGTGGGCACTGTACATAGACGATCCCCTGATGAAAACAAAGAGGGATCATATCAAATTGCAGGATTATGGGGCACGATAATATTTGCAAATCTGTGGAAAGAATCGGGATAATTACAGCCTGTGTTATTATAATCAGTCTCCCTGTTTTCATTGCATTTGCATCCAAATTAGAGGACGTGTCTGCCGTTTAACTTAGCCGCATTTTTTGTTATGAATACATGCAATAATATTTTGTGATGCAAATTAGCGAGATAATCGCTTTAAGTAGGAACAAAACGGCACAGTGAAAGCTGGCGGTAACCCCTCTCTAATGGGAGGTTCATCCCTCGTAGCCATGGAATGGGGGTCCGAGCTCCTCATTTACGCTGCATCATTGTGTCTCTTAGGGAGTTCTATCCCAGAACACCGAATGGACTAAAAGTATAATCCAGCCACACTCGTCACAGCCTCATACACACGGACGTTTCTTAAAAAATAAACAAAACGTCGGGCGCGACGTCAAGGAAAAAAGATTGGCGTTTTTCGGCGTTATGCATCGGCGTTGGTGAGCGTCGGCGTCAATAGGCGTTTTTTTAAAAAAATCATCCCTCTGCTATTTTTCAACCTATAAACGTCGGCGTCAAAAAACGCCGGTTAACGCCGGTACAATATTAGTTGGAGTTTTGTGGCGTCGGCGTCAAAAACTGCCAAAACGTTACAGCTTCAGAACGCGCTGGCCGTGGGTTCTAGTTTCAGCTCACTAACGCCGACCCCATCTACAGCTCAAAAACATTGGCGTTTTTATGCGGCCATTGACTAACATGGAGAGCTGCAAAAAATGCCAAAACGTTACAGCCTCAGAACGCACTGGCCGTGGGTTCTAGTTTCAGCTCACTAACGCCGACCCCATCTACAGCTCAAAAACGTCTGCGTTTTTATGGGGCCATTGACTAACATGGAGAGCTGCAAAAATGCCAGAAAACGGCGGCGTCAAAAAACGTCCGTGTGTATGAGGCCTGCATTTTCTGGCGTTTTTTTTTTTTTTTACACGGACGTTTTTTGACGCCAGCGTCTTCGCCCGTTTTTTGCAGCTCTCCATGTTGGTCAATGGCCCCATAAAAACGCCGACGTTTTTGAGCTGTAGATGGCGTCGGCTTTAGTGAGCTGAAACTAGAACCCATGGCCAGTGCGTTCTGAGGCTGTAACGTTTTGGCATTTTTTGACGCCGACGCCACAAAACGCCAACAAACGCCAACTAATATTGTACCGGCGTTAACCGGCGTTTTTTGACGCTACATTTTTAGGTTGAAAAATAGCAGAGGCATGATTTTTTTTAAAAAACGCCTATTGACGCCGACGCTCAATAACGCTGATGCATAACGCCGAAAAACGCCGATTTTTTTTTCCTTGACGTTGGGCCCGACGTTTTGTTTATTTTTTAAGAAACGTCCATGTGTATGAGGCCTTAAAGTGGACCTGTCATTAGCTTACCAGCGTGCGTGAATTCATTCCTGACATGTCACAATATACAGCAACAGAATCTCAGATAAGCTCCACCTCTTCGGCCCCATACACGCGGACGTTTTTTACAGACGCGTTTTTGGCAGCTCTCCATGTTATTCAATGGCCCCATACACACGCTGACATTTTTAAACTGTAGATAGGCGTCAGCGTTTGTGAGTTGTAAGCAGAACCCACGTCCAGCGCGTTCTGAAGCAGCAGCGTTAGAGCGTTTTTGACGCTGAGCCGGCAAACCGCTCACTAATGCGCATTAATGCCGTAGCGACGTTAACCGGCATTTTTATCGGCTGCATTTTCAGGTTCAAAAACAGCAGAGGGGTGTCCTTTTAAACAGATCGCGACGTAGTGCTGACGCTCAAAAACGCGTTTTAACGCCAATGCAAAATGCCGATGAAACCGCATTTTTGACGCCAATTTTTTCCTGAAGGCGGTCCCGACCTTACAGCTTATTTTTATAATACTCCTGTGTGTATGGAGCCTTATTAAAAAGCCATCCGTCAGCTTCAGTCCTGTGACTTTCCCTAGGCTGAAATGATGCCATCAATGTGGTGCAGGCAGGAGGAAGCATTTCCTCAGTCTCCCTTCCCCCAGTGATCAGACTGTACATAGTAATTTTGTAGTAAGTCACAAGGTGAGAGGCTTCAGCAGGGACTGATCTGTGTCAGATGTCTGATCATTCGAGAAGAGGAGAAATCCTAGGACCTGTGCAGTTCTTGGCTGTGTTCACAAACAAGGTGGATTTGATTTAAATCATAATTTTTAAAGAGCACCTGTCATCTCTGTCCCACAATGGCTCCTCCTCTGACCCGCTGTTGACTTACCAACAGTCCCATTCACTTTAATGGGACGGCTGGTGATGTGGCAGTGACACAACAAGGTGAGGGACATGGCAGCAGCAGGTGAGTGGATGCCTACTAACAGGCGCTGCCATGATGGATCTGAAATGACAGGTGCTCTTTAAATGTAAGGACTTATTCTTGCTGGTAGTTAGAATCTTTAACTACCTGGCATCCGCGCTATAGCCGAATGACGGCTACAGCGCGGCTCTAAAATGCCGGGAGGACGTCAATAGACGTCCTCCCATTCGGCTCGTGCTGGGCGCGCTCCCGCGGGCGCGAGCGGCGCGTGCACGTGCCGCCGCACACTGCGGGAGCGTGCCCGCGGGTCGGGCGGACCCGATGTCCGCCGGAGACCCGCGATCTCCTTACAGACAGGAGGAACGGGGAACCGCCGAAGTAAACACGGCGGTTCCCCGTTCTGTGAGGGGTGCATGACAGATCTACTGATCCCTGTCACTGGGATCAGTTAGATCTCTCATGCCCCTGTCAACCCCGCCCCCCCACAGTTAGAACACACCCAGGGAACATAGTTAACCCCTTCACTGCTCCCTGCAGGTTAACCCCTTCACTGCCAATGACATTTACACAGTAATCAGTGGACATTTAAAATTCTGATCGCTGTATAAATGTCATTGGTCCCAAAAAAGTGTCAAAAACGTCCGACATGTCTGCCCCGATATCGCATTACCGATAAAAATCGCAGATCGCCGCCATTACCAGTAAAAAAAAAAAATAATAATAAAAACGCCATAAATCAATGTCCATAGTTTGTAGACGCTATAACTTTTGCGCAACCCAATCAATAAACGCCGATTGCGATTTTTTTAACCAAAAATATGTAGAAGAATATATGTCGGCCAAAACTGATGAATAAATTTGTTTTTTATTTTTTATTTTTGGATATTTATTATAGCAAAAAGTAAAAAGATATTGTTTTTTTTCAAAATTGTTGCTCTTTTTTTGTTTATAGCGGCGATCAGAAATGACACAGAGGCGATCAAATACCACCAAAAGAAAGCTCTATTTGTGGGAAAAAAAGGACGCCAATTTTGTTTGGGTGCAACGTCGCACGACCGCGCAATTGTCATTCAAAGAGCGACAGCGCTGAAAACTGAAAATTGGTCCGGGCAGGAGGGGGGTTTAAGTGCCCAGTAAGGAAGTGGTTAATATTTGCAAACAAAATGAAGGTTTCCTATTTAGAATAATACGCGGTCAGGTTAGTAAAACAGCGATATCAGAACCAATTCAGTCATACAGTTTGTAGTGTACATAGATTTGCAAAACAATGGAATAAAAGAATATTCCTGAACTTTGTTTTATCTCATGGTTACTGTGACATTGTGTGAATGCATCAATGCAGTGCATGTTATCTCAGCTTGCAGAGCTTGGATTCATTGAATGAGTTTACCAAAAATGTAAATATTGCAGAATATACAGCCTCGTGTTACATAACTAAGCTCCATTTCGTGCTGAATAAACTAAATTATTAATGTATCACTATCTTAACCACTTCAGCCCTGGAAGGATTTCACACTGTAGGACCAGAGCACTTTTTGCGATTCGGCACTGCGTCGCTTTAACTGACAATTGCGCGGTCGTGCGACGTTGTACCCAAATTAAATTGATGCCCTTTTTTCCCACATATAGAGCTTTCTTTTGGTGGTATTTTATCACCTCTGCGTCATTTCTGATCACCGCTATAAACAAAAACAGAGCGACAATTTTGAAAAAAAAAACTATATTTTTTACTTTTTGCTATAATACATCTCCAAAAAAAAAAAATATAACAAAAAATGTATTCATCAGTTTTGGCCAATATATATTCTTCCTCATATTTGTGGTTAAAAAAATGCTATTGGCGTTTACTGATTGGTTTGAACAAAAGTTGCCACGTTTACAAACCATGAGAATTAATTTATGGCGTTTTACTTTTTTTTTTTAACTAGTAATGGCGGCGATCTGCGATTTTTATCGGGACTGCGATATTGTAGCGGACATGTTGGACATTTTTGACACTTTTTTGGGACCAATGACATTTATACAGCGATCAGAGCTAAAATTATCCACTGATTACTTTATAAATGTCATGGCAGTGAAGGGGTTAACCTGCAGAGGGCAGTGAAGGGGTTAGCTGTTTTCCTTCACTGGGTTCTAACTCTGTGGGGGGTGGGCTTCCAGGGGCATAAGAGATCTAAATGATCCCAGTGACAGGGATCAGTAGATCTCTTACATGCTGCCTGACAGAGCGGGGAACCACCGTGTTTACTTTGGCAGTTCTCTGTTTTTCTTCTGTGCCAGGCGATCAACATCAAGTCCACCCCAACCCAGGTCATACTGTTAGAGAGTGCGATTGATTTTTATCCACCCTGTTCACAAATGTAAATGCAGCCAAGAACTGTGCAGGCCCCTCTGCTGGCTAGGGGGCAGCGTGGTGCATGATTCAACTAACAAACTTTATGTGAAGTGTACAAAACTTACACTTCATACACTGCAATGTCAGGCTGAGCAATGCACTGCACTGCCTGACTCAGGCCGGTGCTCTGCAATTAAAATGCAATATGTCTGCATTATAGCAAAACGCTATGCTGCATTGCAGTGTTAAAGTGTTATAAACCCACAACAGTAAAATTAGTCTTAATATGCAGTAAAGCATGCTTGTTATACTCACTGTGGAACCTAATGGGGTTCCTGCACATTGTGTAAAAAGGCTGTTTGATTCTGTCCTCTCTGACCCTCCCTTTCTTTTACTGTCCCTGATCCAAGTGCTGATAGAACGGAGCCTGGGAGGCATTCTGCATATTCTCAGTTTGGTGTGTATTGCTACAGAGGTTTTTTTTTTTTCTTTTTTCTTTTGGGGGGGGGGGGTGCATGTGATCAGCACAGGGCCAATCAGAGCTGTCCAGACAGAAAGTCAGGGGTCCTACAGCCTCGTAGGACAGTCAGTGGAGAATGAAAACTCCTTCTAGAAGCTGTAACCAGTGCTCGGTCGGACACTAATAAAAGTCACAAGACTGCTATATACTGCTGATAAGAAGAGGTATTTAGCAGTTTATATTTAGTAGAATAATTGCATTTCCATGTTCTGTGTACTGTGGGAGACCAGATATAGTGAATGCAGGGTCCTGGGTTTAGTAACACTTTAATGGGACACATAGAAAACAATTGTTTCCTGTGTGTCCCTGTGGTGACAGTTACATAGTTACATAGTTAGTCAGGTTGAAAAAAGACACAAGTCCATCCAGTTCAACCAAAAAAAAAATAAAAATAAAAAACATTTATATATATATACATACACACATACATACACAACCAAATAATCCTATATACAATTCTTCACCCACAGTTGATCCAGAGGAAGGCAAAAAACCCCAGCAAAGCATGGATCCAATTTGCTATAACGAGGGAAAAAAATCCTTCCTGATTCCCCGAGAGGCAATCGGATTCACCCTGGATCAACTTTACCTAAAGATGTTAGTACCCAGTTATATTATTTACATTAAGGAACGAATCCAGGCCTTTTTTAAAGCAATCAACCGTGCCGGCCAAAACCACCTCTGGAGGGAGTCTATTCCACATTTTCACAGCTCTTACTGTGAAGAAACCTTTCCGTATTTGTAGATGAAATCTTTTTTCCTCTAGACGTAAAGAGTGCCCCCTTGTCCTTTGTGATGACCTTAAAGTAAATAACTCCAGACCAAGTTCACTATATGGACCACTTTTATATACTTGTACATGTTGATCATATCCCCCCTTAATCTCCTCTTCTCAAGTGAGAATAAATTCAGATCCTCTAATCTTTCTTCATAGCTGAGCTCCTCCATGCCTCTTATTAGTTTGGTTGCCCTTCTCTGCACTTTCTCCAGTTCCCCGATATCCTTTTTGAGAACTGGTGCCCAAAACTGAACTGCATATTCCAGATGAAGTCTTACTAATGATTTGTACAGGGGCAAAATAATGTCTCTATCTCTGGAGTCCATACCTCTCTTAATACAAGAAAGGATTTTGCTTGCTTTGGAAACCGCAGCTTGGCATTGCATGCCATTATTAAGCTTATGATCTACCAACACCCCCAGATCCTTCTCCACTATGGATTCCCCCAGTTGTACTCCCCCTAGTATGTAGGATGCATGCATATTCTTAGCCCCCAAGTGCATAACTTTACATTTATCAACATTAAACCTCATTTGCCACATAGTCGCCCAATTAGACAGTGCATTGAGGTCGGCTTGTAAGTTGGAGACATCCTGCAAGGAAGTTATTCCACTGCATAGCTTTGTGTCATCCGCAAACACTTAAATTGTACTTTTAATCCCAGACCCTATATCATTTATAAATATATTGAAAAGCAAGGGTCCCAACACTGAACCTTGGGGTACACCACTGATAACCTTAGACCATTCAGAATAAGAATCATTAACCACTACTCTCTGAATTCGGTCTTTTAGCCAGTTTTCTATCCATTTACAAATTGATCTTTCCAAGCCTATAGACTTTACCTTACACATTAGCCGTGTGTGGGGAACGGTGTCAAACGCTTTTGCAAAATCCAAGTATACCACGTCCACAGCCACCCCTCTGTCTAAGGTTTTACTTACCTCCTCATAAAATGAAATCCGGTTTGTCTTATACTGCGGTAAAATCAGAGGCGTAACTAGAACCTTCAGGGCCCCGGTGCAAGAAATTATGAAGGGCCCCCTGACCCCTGGCCAGGGCCCTTCCCTCTTCCCACTGATCCTGGGGCCCTTTACGCCTATCGTGGGTCCCTTTATTACGGTACTGCAGTGGGGCCCTTTCACAAGTTCTGCAGCAGGCCCCAGGGGGACCAGGGAAGCACACAGGGGCCCTGGGAACAGCAGAAGACAAGTAAACTGGACAGAGGAAAATGGAGGAGATTGGGTCCTCTAAATGCCACCCCTGCCATCCCTCCTATTCAGGTGTACAAGGGAGGCACATGGGCCCCTAGACCATGGGGCCCGGTTGCAATTGCAACCCCTGCAACCCCTATCGTTACGCCCCTGGGTAAAATATCTGTAACCGCACATAGTGTGAATTGTCCCTCACATAATTGTGTCATCTCACTAGAGGAAATAGATGGTAACACTGGATGATGCCCAAACACAAATGGCTCAGACAGTCAGCAGCTCTGCATTCAGGGAGCTGTGAGAACTGAGCGATCGGCGGTATTTGATCACTCAGTTCTCATTGTTACAGCCGTGGGGACAGATGTAGTGTCGGACCTATGCTGCATCCACCTAGGCAAGTATGATTAAACAAAAAAAGCAAAAGCTTTTTTTTAAAAATAATTATTAGCATGTTGATGAGGGGGGTAAAGGAGTAACTGGAAAAAGCATCATATAGGCAGATTCAATTTCAAGCAATATTAAACCCAAAATCAAATATTTATTATATTGCAGCTTGCAAATTGATAGATGTGATGACTACATTTGTTTCTCTTTTTAGGTTTTCCTTTTTCTGTTTTCCTCTGGTAATTCAGCCAGCATGTCTTTTGTTTTTCAAGGCACAAACTCTCCAGTAGAATGTATCAGTTTACAGTTGTGCTCATAAGTTTACTGGCAGGATTTATGATTTCTTGGCCATTTTTCAGAGAATATGAATGATAACACAAAAACATTTCTTTCACTCATGGTTAAGTGTTTGGCTGAAGCCATTTATTATCAATCAACTGTGTTTACTCTTTTTAAATAATAATGATAACAGAAACTACCCAAATGACCCTGATCCAGGTACATTGGGGCCCCATGATAATCTTGTATTACATAATACTTGTCAACTGTCCCGGATTTGACAGGACAGTCACAATTTTTACTAAGCTGTCCTGTGTGCCAGGCAACGTCGCTGAACCTGTACTGTGCCCTCCTGATCCCAGTATTGTGCCCTCCTCACGCCTTCTGTACAATGACCCTTTTGCCTCCCCCCATACTGTGCTTTTTGTGCTGATTAGTCTTTGATTGATGGCATGTTTTCTTATTGTTTAAAATTGATTTTATTGTAAGTACCAAAAATTAAATGTTTAATTTTATCAACTATTTATTATTTAATTCTCGAGAGTGGGTGCATAAATTGGGGCAGGCTGGTAGTGGCCCCAGTGCATTACTTTGCCCAGAGGCCCATGATGCTATTAAGAATAGGGTGACCAGACGTCGCCGGTTGCAGGGGACAGTCCCTGGATTGAGGACACTGTCCCCGGACCAAGTTTGTCCCCAGATTGGATTTGAACAGGAGCTCTGGCAATTTCAAAGACAGTCAGTGCAGAATTAACAGCTTAGGGGGGTGTATTTTTTCCATTATCTGTGCTCCATGTGCTGGTCGGAGCGGAGAGACTATTTCTTCAGTGTCGGGCACATGCCCATTCCGCTCCCGCTCGCATGTTCTTCTGCCTTTGCTCAAGTCCCGGCCAGCCGCCTGCCTGCCTATCTCCTTGCCTTCCCTCCGCTCCTCACCCAGTAGTAGCCGGGGCCCGGAGAGTGAGACTTGAGAGGCTGTGAGGCGGGCGGCGGAGGTAACAGGCAGAGAGAGGCAGCTGAGCTCAGCTGATAGTGTCCAGCAGTAGGAACAGAGGGGAAGCGGATCGAATCGCAGGGCTGCCAGTGCCTTCAAGGCTTCAACACCGGTGTGCTTTGGGGGTGTCTGTGAATAGACCACATTGCACTGTGTCAATCTATCTGGCATAATGGATGGTATCATAACGCACAGGCATCAGGTACTCTATCATGGCTCTGGCTGGCAGTGCACTGCCACAGTGTGTCACATAACATGGCTTCTGAGTGCTGATTTTGTTAACCTTTTGGTCATAAGTATCAGCACCCAGCAGCCATATTATGTATCACACTGTGACAGTACACTGCCAGCTGGAGCCATGGTAGAGTGCCTGCTGTCTGTGAGTTATCATAATGCTGGTGATCTTAACCAGTTGCAACCGCCCCATAGCAGATCTACTGCTACAGGGCGGTCGTGCTGCACAGGATCGTGCATATAGAAAAACAGAAAAAATGGTCATGGGACTTTGAGTGAGGCTTGTCATGAAAGTACACATAGTCATATATAAGTATTTATTTCTAATATAGAAATTAACATAACATGATCGTGGAAGTCATGATGTAAAAATTGTTCATACAGAGCCAACACATATATACAAGCACATGTTAGGGTAATGTATAACAGTATTCAATGCATAATAGCATGACAAATATGGGAAAATAGTTGATCAATGTCTCTTGCCGTCTAATGAAACTCGACGCGTTTCAAGGAGCTTATCCACTCGTCAGGAGTTGCGTGCAAGAGATATCAACCAATAATGTCTAAAGCCTGGGGTGAGCAGGCATTCCCTATACTTGCATGTCAGCTCAAAAGAAAACATACCTAATGTCAAAGGTAGGGGGGTATGGGGGCGTCCAAGTGCATCTGTCCAGGGGCTGAGGCAGGAAAAAGCACCCCAATCATGGAAGCCTGGCCGAGAGACCAGCCGAACATCCCATATCATCCATAAGGTGGCAGGGTATGTATCAAGGAACAACTTGGGTCTAAAAATAAAGTGAATGATGTGTATGAGAGTAGGTAAGTAGACATGATGTATACCACATAACCAAAAAGGCATGGAGTAGTAATAGGACCATCAACCAAGAAACCAGAAGTGAAGCCAAGGTGAGGATGTGACTAGGGGTGAAACTGACACCCAGACCGTAGTGGATAGAGGAGTAGTGAATGAATGATAGAGTATAAAGCAACCAAGCTTTTGGATCATGCATATATATACGTGATCCTGCATTTCTGGGTATTGGAGCCGATCGGCGGGTCCGTACCTGCCGATTGTTCTGAACACAGGCAGAATGAAGGTCTGTCTATGTAAACAAGGCAAATCCCCGTTCTGTCAGTATGGAAGACATTGATCCTGTGTTCCTGCAAATCAGGGACAAGGATCTATTCCTTCCCGTAGTAAAAGCCCTTCCCCCACAGTGAGAAAACACTGGTTAGGCACACATTTAACCCTTTGATTGCACTAGATGTTAACCTCTTCCCAACCAGTGTCATTAGTACAGTAACAGTGCATATTTTTAGCACTGATCACTGTATTGGTGTCACAGGTTCCCGCAAAATGTCAAAGGTGTCACTTAGTGTCAGATTTCTTCAATATCACAGTCCCGCTATAAGTCGCTGATTGCTACCATTATTAGTAAAAAAAAATATGTTCCCGGATTTCATTTTAAAAATCTGGTCACCTTAATTAAGACGGCCCTGATAACAATGCTGCCCAACAGATATATTGGGGAAATGAAGCATATGTGCGGTTACGTGTGCGGTATACATGTGCATTCTTCACTATAATAGGCAAGAAAGCAGAAATGAAAAGTGACAGCAGTGAGTGGCATTGAACGTGGTGGAAATGCGACGCTGTCATGCAGAAACCACCCCCAGACAGCGGCGGCCCTCTCCCCATGTTAAACCTCATTGTTGTGTCACTTTCTCTGCTAATGCTAATTACATGGAAGGCACAAAAGAAACACCAGACTTTCCCTCCTGTGCTGGACAAACTTTCCTGTTAGCTCCATCCCTGGAGGAAGTTCCCGCAGAGCCCCCAGCTGCTGCATCAGATGTAACGTCATCTGGAGAAAGTGCAGAAATGTCTCATGTGACGGATTGTCATCCGCCGAGGAATCACTCCGAGAATCTGAAATATCACTGAGCAGACGAAGGAATAGAAAGTTACATATTGCATTGGAAGGGGCAAACAAATAATAAAAATCAACTGCCTAGCCCACAGCAACCAATCAGATCTTTCCTTTCAAATTATAATATAGAAACATGAAAGTGAGCAGATATTCATTAATTACAAAAATTACTATTAATGGTGCTGATTAATAAAAGCTGAACTTCAGTCATACAGACAATCATACAGATTAACCACTTGACCACTGGGCACTTAAACCCCCTTCCTAACCAGACCAATTTTCAGCTTTCAGTGCTCTCACATTTTGAATGACAATTACTCAGTCATGCAACATTGTAAATACTTCTTTTTAATGATTAAACGTTTTAAAATATTGTCTTTGTTTCTTTTTAATAAAAAAAATGTTTTAAAAGCCAGAAAAAATTTAATATCGCGTTTTTTATTTTTTGGGTTGCCACTAATTTATGGTGGTTTTCTTTAGAGATAAACACACTTTTTTTCCTGCGTTTAAAGTATACCCATGTTACAACGTACTGACTCATTAACAGTAAGTTTTACACTCTCGTGACTTTCGACTTTTAACCAGACCAATCCTTCCCCCAAATTCACGGGTCACCAGTTCACCAATTAGAC